>JAGDQP010001877.1:48748-67519 GCA_022664845.1 Lepisma saccharinum
TGGTGGCCAGTATGCTAAAAGCAGGCGAATAACTCATAATTCAGCATCATATAGGGCGGTACAGACTGAGTCAGGACCTTGTCATTTTAAGTAATACGAATTGTCCATACTTCGTTTTTGTGCCCGAAACAGTAAATGGTACTGACTGTTACATAAATGGTACCGACTGTTATATATATGGTGCTGGGATGAGTGGACGAATTCAGGACTATTACATAAATGGTGCCTGGGACAGTGGATGGACCCGACTGTTATAATCTTTTCTTCTTATTTGCTTCTCTTACGAAATATTTTCTACTGGCTGTTCTTCCATGTAACTCGTTAGCTCGGAGATAATTTCGCACAGTGCTAGCACAGATATCAATATCTAACTCTTGTCTAAGCGCAACTGCTAATCTTGGTGCACTAATTTTAGGATTACCCTTTACTTTTCTAATCACTGTTATTTCAGTATATTTGTTTAATTTCCTGAGACGCCCAGATCTGTGGCCATTCTTCAATGATTTTCTTTCACCAATCCTATCTATTATATGTTGAATTATTGCCTTTGGTCTTCCCACTATTTTAGATATCTGCGTTAATGATTTACACTGATTATGTAAGCGAATGATTACCGTTCTTTTTCCTTCTGTGGTCTCTTTGCCTTTTCGTCCCATTTTACGAGTTTTGCACGCTACGATCTCAGCTACAGTCCAGCACATCGTGAACACACCAACACACGGCAAATTCAGAATGAACAACAAATAGGACAAGCAACCCCTACCCCTCTTGTTCCACACAAAGTTGACGAATTATAATAGTGTATCAATACTTTTTGCTCGTTCATTTTCTGTAATTTTAATAAATATATTTAACAGCAGTCTTTCGTACAATATTTTGTCTTTGATAATCTTAAGAATATCGTCTGACAAGTGTGAGAATGGATTACTTTCTTTATTTTCATAACCAAGTTCCATGTAGTAGGGATAACGCAGATTTTTAATGATTTTCATAGGTGTATCAATACTTTTTGCACTAACTGTAGATGGAGTTTATTCTTTGGCTTCCAGGAAGTACAGCGTCTGTTTTCTGTTATGAAAAGTGTGTGGTCAAAGCGAGAATCTAGATTGATAGTTGGGAGAATGAGAATTGTCTTAGTTGTGAGTCAAAATTGTGCCATGGAGTGTGACAACGTGATAACGGGTTTAAATGACGAAATTTGCTTCATATAAGCTTACCTAATTGGAGAAATATTCATGTACGAGCGTAGTGAAATATAATCTCCATCTACGTTTACTTTTTGAATATGTTCTGGCCCTAAGGAATAATGGTAAGTTCAATATGTTTATGTAATAAAACATTTTATTATTGTCTTGGGTTTTCTTGAATAGGGAATATGAGATTCCCTGTCGCTGTTCCCTTTTGCTATCCCAATATCCCGTTTTTGTCTCACAGTGAAATATGGTTAGCCTAACATAATATAACTAACACTACAAATAATAAATGATCTTTGATGAACTTGCAATAAATATAGTTACATAAACTATAATCATTATAGGTTACGTAATATGGTATATTTATAATTGTAACAAAATTCAGGGTCTTATCTAATCGATGAAAAACGGTAGACACATTGTCCTTGAAGTTACGTATTCAGCAGAATTAAACAATGTAATCACATAGTTACGCCTTACATTCGCTGGCTCAACAATTTCTCTAATTGTTGCTATTTGCGTTATCTGATTACATAATAAGAACATAGCATTAAAACCAATTCCAGATTTTTTTAACTGAAAATTTGCACAATTGGTCATATTGTTTATTCTTTGCTGTGATTATTAATATGCTAATAATACAGGATAACTTATAAACTCGTTATAAGTCATATTTTAAGTAAAACAAAAGTATTTAGCGTGAACCAATCAATAACGTGTTAATTAATATATAGATCGATTATACATTTTGTATAATCTTCATATTTATTACCCGTTTTTACCCACAAAGCAAACAAATATTTTCAAAACATTTTAAAAAGATTTTCCTTATTTTTTAAAAAAATCATATGTTTATTAAGAAATCACCTTTTTCAAAAAATCGAAAAAAATATTCTTAAATTCATACAGACCATATTTCAAAACCTTACTCTAAGCATATATATGCGAATCTTTATTTTGTAAAGTCTAATATTATTTCCAATTACTTTGTACAAATATTTTTCAAACAACCAGCCGCCAATCCTGCCTTAGGGTTTTCCAGGGCTTTTTCTCAGTCCCATCACGCAATGCAGGGATGATGCCTTCAATTTAGGTGCTACTCTATCCCACCGATGCCGAAAATCTATAAACATGATAAATTCAATCAAATATGTGTCAAACAGTTTCATTTAAGATTAAAAAAGGACTTATTTACTTGTCATATTCAAGGTCAAGATCTCGTTGAACGTGCTCGAAGCATGTCATTTGCTCAGCAGCGATATTCGCAAGCGATGAAGCAACACCTAAGCTTGAAGTAATCCAGTGGAGGTTTAACCTTACGTTTGGTGTTAAGATTTTGGCAAAAGAAATGATACGTCGTTGTTCTTATCAAACAGTCCACAGTGTATACTCTCAAAACCATATTTCCTTTTACAATTTCATATGCAGAAGTCATCACCATTACAATCTCTCAACGTGATTGAAAACAGGTACAAAATAAAATTGATGCTACTAATTCTGTATTTATTTAATGATTCCATGCCAACAAACTGATCCTAATGTATATTAAACAAAATACTTTGCGCCTCTATGAAATTTAGATGAATATACATATATATGCCCATAACTATTTATTTACGAATAAGTTCCAAATACAGCACATGTAGGCCATTTTACATCGAGACATTAACAGCAAATAACAACAATATGTACAATAACGTCAATATCACAATATTTACAAATATAATTTGTTTATCTGCACCCTAAAAGTGCCCTCTGAGGCAAAAATATCAAATGTCTTAGGGAGACAATTATACTTCGTAATTATCCTCTTTATAAGTGATCTTTGAACCAAGTTTATTCTGGGTTTGTTTACATAAAAGAGGGGCTATATTTCGTGTTAATGGATAGGTACACGAAAGTTGTGAAAACAAGGTCTCACATTGAATATTGACTTTAACAATTTCGTACAAGAAAAGGAGATCACCAATGTCACAACGAGCTCGGGATGATTTTATATTTAATATTTTCATTAAATCCGCATTCAAAAAACGCTCGTAATTTGGGACCTATGACTCTCACTATAGCAGCAAAGAAATTTATAATCGATTCTAACTTAGTAAGATGTGTGGAACATACCGTGGACCATAAAGGCGAACAATATTCAATTCTATGTGACACATAGGTCTTGTCAAACAAGCAAAGTGCAGACTGATTGCGAATCTCTATGAACTGATAGATTTCCTAGTTTCCTCATAGCACCTCGAGTAATATAAGTAATATGTTCAGAAAAAGCGAGATTGCTGTCAATAACAACACCAAGGTCTCTGAAAGAATAAACAGCATTTACATGTATATTTTAATGATGTATGAGTGACGTATTCTATACAAAAACTAACGAAAACCAACATAATAGAAAATAGAAGAGCTGTGCCAAGTCTCATGCAAAAATGAGTATAAAACTGTGTGACCAACTTCCAGTACATATTATAAATAATAGCTCAAACTTTTAAAAAATCGGGAAAGAAATTCGTGAATATTTGAGCTATTTTCGGTCTATAAATATCTCGTGTCTGATTGCAAATTCTACCTACTGCTCATATAGCACGCAAGGTTATATCAAGTTTGCACCACCTTTGATTTTTCCTTGTTTGATAAACGCGACGTATCAAGTGTGTTGCAGAGTTGTGGCAAAATTGGCGATGACAAGCCTGCCGCATTAAACTGTCAGCAAGTTTGCCTAAGATTTGGCGTATCATATATCGTAAATCATTACAAAGTAATCTACTATAATTTATCAACGAATAAATTAATTAACACAGATAATATTATTTTGTAATATTATGTGATAAGCTCCAAATTCTGCTAAAGGGCATTAGCTTTCAAGTTGGGTTTTGCACTTCATGATATCCAATGCTCAATCTTTTACATATGGTAGGATGGTACCGATAATTAAGGCAAGGACAGCTAACTTCTTTTTCAACGAAAGCCAAAAAAAAAAAAAACTCCAAAATATGCAGAGCTGGTAGAAGTTAAGAAAAAAACTCCACTTAACCCCTAAAAAGTTACAACTAATCTGTTCATTTGACGTCAATAGTAGAATAGCATGCATGTACCTAAGAAATCTAAGAGCATTTCAGAATTACTGTTAATAGATTTTTCGTTCACGATCACCTAAAGTCAGAACAATCATTCTCTCAATATTTTACTTTGATACATATTTCACATTGTTCGTTGTTTGTTATTTTTATGTGAAAAGCTCTGCTTTCTTTCCCGGTTTGGAAACTATACACACTAAATCATTTTTTATTATTTTTTCAATGATAAAGTGATTTTATTGAAAATTATTGAACTTAAAAGAAAAGAGTGATTTTAAACGAATCACACACTTTGAATATAAGAATATGATCTTTTTATATGCTATTCCGATGCTTTACGGATGTAATTTATTCTTGAAATTTGAAAGAGCGATTTTTCGCCTTTTAAAATGGCTCACAATGCATCATAGGTACTAGTTAAGTTAGGTTTTCGCCATTTTTTATCGCCAACGTTATTGAAAGACGAGGCCTTCTGTAAAGTTAATAGAGTTTATTTAAAAGTGACAACAGAAGATGTGATAACGTTTTCAATGACAAGAACAAACCAGAAGACGTCATGAGTAAAAGATATACAAGAAATCTTAGAACGTTGTTCTCAAGACGAGACGAAAGGAACCTTTCTGAGGTGTTCTCTCGCAGTTGTAAAACGTTGGATCGCTTCCACTTAGATCAAGTTTTTTCCTTTTTCAACCATCGCCTAAAAAGATTACATTCCCATTGAAATGAGTTACCATAGATCCCGTCTTTCTTCGAGTGGAAATTTCTCATCTTTTTCCCGGTGAAAATCCGCTTTAAAAGAGTGGTTCCTTTTTGCGCTCTTCAACTCGAGTGGAATTTTGCTTTTTTACGAATTTATTGTGTAGAATTTACAACTATTTACTTAGTTCAAATTATCTGACACTATACGATCGTTGAAGAAATTTGCACTAACCTTTAGCGTTCCCTAAAATTTTAGGACCTCTTCAATTTTTGTTACATGCATTTATCTCAAAAGCAGGCTAGCTCCTAAAAGAAAGCAAATAAAAACTTACATCAAATTTGGATTCAGAGTCCTCGATTGATCTATTTATTTTCCATCTGATATGATATGTTTGCTCTATATTTGAAGGACATGGGGCAAGATAGTCCTATGCCACACTTTCGTGAAAAACGAGTTAACAGTTGTTACAACATGCTCATACGTGGTACTATTGACTACAGCTACCAGGTTTCGGAATATCTTTATAAATAGCAGCACATGATCTAAAGTTTCTTCTTACCCCTACAGATCCCATGGAAACTTTGCAGCAAGAACGTCCAATGACACATTCTGAAGCATCATGGCGGATTCCCGAACAAGTAGGCGGAGAAACAGTGGGAGAAAATGTCTTTTTAACGTAGAAGATATAAGTTATATTTAAGAGTTACTTTGTACGAGTGAAGAAGCATATGTGCCCTTTTCTGCTGAAGCAGAATCTTCTGGAGAAACCCAAAATGAGGTAAGTTTAGGAATTTTAAATACAATGTGTCTTAGGTCTATATTGCTGAAAAGCAATTAATAAATCTTCTTGAAGTGGACCTATGTAAAATATTGGTAATGGCTTTTAAACGAGAAGAGAATTTTCTCATTGTGTAATAATTTCTTTGGTTATAAAGCCTATTTGTGTCGATGTCAAAGAATAGTTAATTGCATCAAGTATGGAACGTAAAAACAGTGCACGTGACATAGGACTATCTTGTCGAAACGCACCTGTGTACAGAGCTTGAGTGTACTTTATTTTAAGGCCTTTAGGAATCTGAGGCTCAGGCCGGGACAGGTTGAGGGAGAGGATTATAGAAGTTAGACGACTTTCGTGAAACACAAACAAGGCCTTTAAGCTCATGCTTTACTGAGAGGAATCTTTTTCTATGACAATCTATCATCAAAAATAAAGATGAATTGATAAAAATCAATAATCAGAGCATTCATTACATATGGACACCAACTTTTCAACCCCGCGACGGACATATCTCACTTACTAAAAATTGAAATATATATCATAAGATTTGCCTTCAAACTTTGGAAGGACAGTATTGAAGTACTATACAGAACATCACGATTGATACCATTTAACGAAGTTCTCGAAAAACATAAAAATAAATACTTTTCTAAAGTACAGAACAACAAACTTCTTATACAAAATATTGACATAAACAAGTTTGGCTTTCCAAGATTTCATCCAGTTACGTACCACAAATATCTTCATATTTTAGATATTTAACAACAATGACAAAAACAGTGCATGATCAAATTTAGTTAAGGAAGGAACAAGCTTGGACATTTGTCTACGGATGAATGGCGGACAGTTGAAATACATAGGCCCTATACATATTAATAACCCTTTCTTTATCGGTACTCCTCTAATCCATACCTCCAATATACTATTTTCTTTCACGACTTATACAAGCCATTGACTAAACCAGACATACCACATAGGACGGAAGTAACTACAAACCCCTTCCGTGTATCAATTAAGCTCGGGTACATCAACATTATGCTCAATTATTTGGAGCACACCCTCCTAAATAGGAATACGAATTAGAATGAAGAATAGAAATTACAGTATATCAAATAGTATGGTTCTACATGTTATAGGGTTAACGAGCAATATCTTTTTAAGAGAGAGAGTAAATTGTGAGGAAGTAAGTATGCATAATAATTATTCATTATTGACTCCAAAATGAAGGTCAAAATATTAAATACGCAGTGGAACCGATTGTAGAGACTATGGGAACTTTGGACAGCAGCATAGCTGAATAGCAAATTAACTGAAACTAAATGTCTGGATAATTGATTTATGGATTGAAATATTGTTGTATGAAGATTTGAAATAATTGTGCTTGAAATAGTTCTGTCGAGTAATTAGATTAGGTTACTTAAAAATCTGGCATGCATGTCTGAACTATGTTTGTGGATTCGTGCCAGTACAAGATTGTGTATAGTATAGATACCTGTAGCTAAGACTTGAATAGTACTAATGGTTTAAAATTAAATGCATATTATAATATTTTCAATCAATATCTAAGTATTTAACTGCTATTTAGGATACTAAGTGTAAGAAAGGTTGAACCTGAGATATTACCCCACAACATGCATCTCAGCCTCATCCAACCGAACATTATCAGGTAGTGGATAAAATGCTAGGAAGCAAAAAATCTACTTCACAGTTTAAATTAAGAAGACGAGCCCTTTTGAGATGTGCCAAAGATATAACAATGGCGATTCGTCAATAAAGGAAGCGAGGAACTTTCTACAGTCAATAGAAATATATTAAATAAAAAAAATTAATCTTCTTTCTCGCAAAAAACGGAAGTTAAAATATAAAAATGCGTTAAAATGTAGGACGCCAACCTTGAGTTGAGGAACAGTGAAATATCGTATACCTTTGTCCACTCCCAACCGCACTGTGTTATTTCTCGCGTACTTCTTTACAGGTCTATGTAACCTGCAAGGATGTGCGCGCTCACGCGCCAAGCGATTTTTTTCTATATGTGCGGTTAACATCAGTTCCCACTTGCGGAACGGAAGATGTGCGGCGGCACGGAATCTTATGGGCCTTTGAAATAAATGGATTGATTCACACAGCAACGATAACTCTGCAGCCTCGGAACGTTTTCGCAGACTTTCCGCATCGCCCATAGCGTCGCGGAAGCCGCGCGGCTTCCGCAAGTTCTTTAGGGGCCATTGCAAAGCATTGGGATCGTTCACACTAATGGAGAGTAGACGTGCGAAAGTTGTGCGGAATGGATATAGAAAAAGTTAATGTTGAATCGTTTTTAATGGAGCTCGAGAAAAGAGCTTGTATTTGGGACATTCGAACGGAAGAATACAAGGACAGGAACAAGAAGAATGCAAAACTTGATGCAATATTTGTCTCTTTAAAATTTGGAATCTTTCTTTCTTAATCTCACGATTTCAATTATAAAAATGTAGATTCTTTTTTTATATTTCTCTATTTTAAGTAGTGAATTATAAACTCAAAAATAAAGAAAATAAAGTCGGACCGAATATTAAAATGAATTGGAAGTATAAATTGATAATTTATTTTGTATTGAAAATTTTTGTTATCCTAGCGGAAAAACTCATAAATCGGCTAGGACAGGGTCTTCGAAATCGTAGAGTTTGAGTCCAAGAGGGACATAAAAATGTCAGCCTCTGAATCTAGGAAAAAATATAAAGCTTAAACAAGATAATGGCAGCAAACCAGGGTTGGCAAACAACGTGTTTTTTTTTTTAATAAAAACCACAACACCAGTTTTTTTTTTGTTGTTGTTGTTTAAATACTTTGCTTTATTTATTTATATTACATATGGATAGAAATAAGTTTGTTTCTCCTTAATGTTCTTATACAGCAGCGGGGTTATGTAGGACGGGACCTACAGCTACAGCTCAACGTGGAATCCGAACCAGTACTCGGTTTGCACCTGATAGAAATTGTCCTCCACCTGGACTCGAACCCAGGACCCCTTGATTACAAATGCGATAAGTCTACCGACTCATTCACCGGGAACACCTGATAGAAATACGTTGTACTGATCTTGCATACTTGAGAATATAATTATTAAGAGTCACTTCAGAAGAACAAAAAGATACACAAGTGAAATCACTGTACAGAGTTATACTAACTAACTACCTCTATGGCTTACGGAACTCGCAAGTTCATTGCCGCAGCAACAAACGTTCACTATTGGATTCTATCCTGGGCAACATCAAGCCTGTTTTCATCGCGAACACCTACAATCATACATAAGAATGAAATTATTTCATAGTTTTCTTTTGTTATAAAACCTAATACTACGAAAACATGCCAAAATAAACTAAGAAGATATAATTTTGAAAGTGAAAATGCATTTTAATGCAGAAACCCGCTATGTTAAATTATTTATTTATTTTACTTTTTACAAATAAAAATAATAAATACCAAATTAATGGTAGTGTTCACTCTAGGAAGGAGTTAAGTAATAGTAAAAAAAATGAAGCCAAAATCTAAATTTATATTAAAGATATTACGTTTTCCTTTGTTTTCTGACAATTCGAAAATGTGCATTTAGCGGATTTCTGAAATAAATAATTCAATTAGGAATGACTCGCTGGAGGATTCATTTCCCAAAAGAGATTTGCCATGAGTAGCGTATTACTTCCCTTCGGGTCCCATCCCCATGTTTGAATCACATCAATTTCTCTGGAGACGAACGGTAACATTCATTCCTTCACAACAGTAGAAGTCTATAAACATGCTTCAAAATTCCAAAATAATGTTTTCGCTTATCATAGCTTCTAATTAAGACAAGTTTACTAATTGGTCACATGGAATAAAGGTTTATTCGTGGTCCAGATCGAGCGTATATAAACGTTTAGAAAGTTTATTTAAAGGTCTTTAGGCATTTGAAGCTCAGGCCGGGATAGTGTGGGGGATAGGGTGTAGGAAGGTAGACGGCTAGGGCCTATTTTGTAGGTACCATTTGCCTAGTATGACTGAGAAAACCCTGGGAAAACCTCAGTCAGGATGATCGGCCGCTGGGATCGATCCCAGGACCTCGTGAATGCTAAGCTAACGCTCCACCACTGAGCCATAGCAGCTCGGTTCCAGATAGTAGAATTTATAGTTCTGTTCAAATATTATTTCAAAATATTTCAAAATACTAAAAAAATGAACTTGAGAAACCACAGTATTGGGAATGAAACAGAACTTCAACACAAATTTAGTGCGTTGTTCCTCTTTCGCAGCTGAAACGTGAGAAACATGAACAAACGAGATACAAATAATCATAAGAAACTTGATACCTTTGTATTTCAACCATATGCACAGAAATTTACTGATCCAGTGAACCATTGGAGAAAAAAAAAGTCATGGAAATGGTTCTAATTAAATGATGATAAAATGACAAAATAATTTGTTAACGAGATTCTGTTTTCGCATGTTCTACCAAAACAATATTATATATCTGCCTACTATTTTGGCATCACAGGGTCACACGTAGTCCTGTCGCTAGCCTATACTACCGTAGAAATTTTTGTTTTGATAGATGAAACCTTGTTCTCCTTATTCGTTACCAACCAGAGAAGACATTTATCTTTGGTAGATATCGGAAAAAATTCAGCGAAATGTTTGGCAGCCATTTTTGAAAATTGCAACCTTAGTGGAAACGATAGACATATATTTTTATTTAATTCCTCCACAATATTATATAAAACGAAAATTTCTTTGCGAAAATTTAGATGCATTGTTTAAACAGTAGTAATAAAAACGCGTATGTAGTGTATAAGAATTCAATATGTTTATTTATTGGGTTGGTGCAATTGAAATGTCCGCCCCAGATACGTCATTTATTATTATTAATTCTCTGTCAATAAAATTACGTAAAACGGTAATTTGACACAAATATTCACTGGAATGAAAAGTATTTGTTTATTTTAATTACGCTTTTTGTAAAAGAAAATAAATTTTGAATAGTTTTATGAAACCATATAGAAAAATAATTTGATCTCATAACAATTTTTCTCCTTTGCTTCAGAGTAAAGATTGAATGTAATTACATTGAACGGACACTGAAAGGAATTGCTCTTGGAAAACACGATTGCTACAATTTGAGGGGAAATGTTAATGTGGATCTTCGTATTATATGCCACAGGAAGAAAAAGTAACAGATGGATTGAATCGCTTGACTTGCCAAATATATTCCCTATTCGAAGCCCTTTTCTATGTTATCAATCGTGGCCGTAAATAAGTACCTCTACAATTAATAGTTGTTCACAGTGTCTATGATAAATGCAAAATTATTGATCATTTCATTCAACAGTTAAGGACTATCAGTAAGTTACAATGAATGACCTTTTGAGAAATCGTAATCTGCTGTCTTGTTACACCGTCTCTGCTTCAAAAAATCAAGTTGTTTCAATGCCAAGTTCTTTCATGCAAATTTATTTACATTAGGCCCCCTGGGTGATTTTGCTTTTGAAAACAGATCTAGCCTCTCTGGTACAAAGAGTACTCATCATACCGTTATGGTACTTCGTCAAGAAAATTCAATTCCAGCAGCAGCTGGTAAACCCATAGTTTCTTAAGCTGGACTAACAAAAAGTTATACCAAACCAGCAGATGAACTTCCGTGCCAGGTAATTCTGAATGTGGAAAAAAATTACGTTCGTCCTAGTCTTCCTAGCACCTTCAAAACTTTTGAAGGATGTGGTTTAAACGAAAGTGAAGAACGAAGCTTCAAGGCAATTTCATTCTAACGAATATGTGTTTTCACTTGTTCGTTGTGGAGTGTTGTGCAGTAGATACATAGGTAGGGTGTGAGACTACAAGGTACTGGGACCTCTGTTCTATTCTTGCTGATACCGCCCATAAAATTCAATTATTAATTGTACGTTATGGACTTCCTGGTGAAAATAATATGGAGACACCAACATGAAGTGGAATTCATGCACTAATGTCAAAACGTTTAATTCCTTTGAGTCTTGTAGCATTTTTACTCCTCATGCCAGCTCCAGTAACACAGTACAATGTTGTCTCCACTGCTCTGAAGAACTTCCATTAAACAACTTGCCTCCCAGTGTTTTGTAATGAATGTTTATTTCACATTGTTGTCGACATCTATTTGCAATATCCAGAAGAATTCTGAGACATATCTAATGTTGGGAATGTTCCACTTTGTAAAAGTTCTTTTGCGATGTGATGGAAGATATTTGGTTGGAAGTGTTATTGATGATGCCCTAGTTGAAGCAGGAGTTGTTGGTGTCAATATTCTGAACTCGGTTGTGAATGGAACTCATTCCAAACGATCCCTTCAAAGCATACTTATTGTTACTGATACAATCGAGAAGTTACAATGGGAAGCTTTATGGATGTAAACTGATAACGCACAAGCTATTTCGGATTGAATGGAAAATGTTGTGAGTCTCCAACGTGTATTAGTAGAAAAGAAACATCAGCTGATAAGTTTGAACATCTTCAATCATTTCCTTCCAACATTCAATATGATTTTGATCAATTTATTGACTTGTGCTCTGAGCGATCTGAGCTTTGCTGCTATTTGAACAACTTCCTCAGCATTGTGGATGTAATTAAACTTATAATTACAGCTGATCGTGAAGGAAGATGGGATTTGCATCTTGAAGAGATTTTCTGCTTTTATGAAAGTGTTTCGGGAACAGAATTGTATCCACTACTTAAGATATGGTGCGTGGTACCTGGAAAAGTTAGAACTTTGGAAATTGATCATCCTCATTTGTATAAGAAATTCAAAGATTTTTATTTCTCTATCAAAGAAAAGGAAGGAAGATTTAACGCAGTCAAATGGCTGCAAAAAATTTTGCTGATCTTTTTCCGATGTCTACCCGACATAAATGTCTTCTCTAGTTAGTAACGAACAAGAAGAAAAGGGTTTTATCTGTCAAAACAAAAATTTCTACGGGAGTATAGGCTAGAGACTGGACTAACGATAGTTCTGATATTGAAACCATTTTTACTAAAAAAATAGCTTTTTTTCTATTTGTAATCAAATGAATAAACAACAAACACCAATACCAACTTCGCACTCTACGTTCTAAAATAAAAAATATATAAGGAAGAATTATAAAAAAAAGAAATCAACAGCTTCTTTGTTTTCTTTTCGTTTTCTTTTGACTGAAACAAGGGTGAATTATATCCATGCCATTACTAAGACTAAAATATGAACAACCAACTTATTTCCAATAGAATTGGAAAATTTCAACATATAGATTCAAATATTTGAATAGTCTCAAGGGTCCATAGATCAAATCGTATAATCTTTAGGAATGAATACATGAATTCTCACAGAACAAGGTGCTGTTAACAGCAAGAGTTTCGAACCATGAAGAAACTGTGAAGTCCATAATAAAATTCAACCAGAAATATTTGAGAAGTGCAGATCAATGATGGATCATTCAATCCTTTTATCAATTTTCAGTTTACAGGTTTTACTATTATATTTTTCTGACTAGAGACATTTGGGGCATTATTTTGTTCTTAAATCGCCAAATAGAGATTGGAAACCATTTAAATATTAATAATGAGAGCAAAATGTGCATCATATTCAGATTTCGAGTCCAATGTACTCCAGTCATAATCAATTATAGATGGCTGAATTACCTTTAGATCATTCATCACTATGCTCACAGTACATGTTATCGGTTGTATATCCAGAGTTTAAAATTTTGTTAAGAAAATCTAGTGAGTTTGAGTTCTTTTACGAAAACAGATGATATATATAGAACATTTAATTCACCAGAAGCGAAAAAGGAAGTTTAGAATTTGAACCAAGTAAGAAGTACAAGCAGAAGATTAAACCCTATGAAGCATCAAAATATTAGTATAAACAAATCTATGAAAAAATATTCAGCTCGGTTTCAAGTAATACATTAACACTTACAAATGAAATAGTGGAAGATGTACTTTTTGTTGATCGAATTCCATGTTTTTCGATTGCTTTACTTATAGTGTCAGATCGAAATTTTTAATTTTATTCTAAACAATTTTTGCACGGAGAATAAAATGTAATATTTTGTTAAAACTCCCTTGTACCTGAAGTAAATGTATACTATCACTAAATAGTATTTAATTACAAGTTAACTAACGATTTTGGTTAAGATAAAAATAGAACATTCCTTACTAGCAAATGTCCACTACGTCCCTTATCTCCTATATAATTGCAATTGAAGACCTGAATTCCAAAACATACCAAGTCCACTTTTTTTATTTTATTTTTTTCTGTTCTTCGGTATCTATGTTCCCAGGGCTATCCATTTTCATAAATATTGCATCCTAATCCCAACTCAAAAAACCTTTTTTAATACAAAATAATTTCAACTGAATAGGATAGCATAGCACTCCTTAAAAAAATTACTCCGGTGGACTTGGCATATTTTGCGATGAAATTCTTCAATTTAGTCCCGCTGCCTATAACTTGCTTTCCTAATCTGGAGTGGTCACATTTTCCTTGAATTTCTACTTCTTCAATATAACTTTATTTTCAAACGTATTCGTTGGTTAATAATCTGTTGCTAGAGTATTTGTTTAAGATGAATAGCTATTGATATGAGGTATCCAACAATATTCGCTCAAGTCTTGTTAGATGTTACGCCATGCATACATTACAAACTTATTTTGTAGAACATGTGCAAGCTTGTTTTTACGGTTTCTTTCTCTAAACAGTATTTGTTCCTTTTATAGGCAAACGTCTGTTAACAAGATTTCTACGACATACCGCCAGAAGCAAGAGGGAAGAGCGTTGTTTGTGATACTTCGCAGTCCAGAATCGATCCTGCCCTACAACAGTAGATGACCATTTGGGGATAAAGAAGCGGAAAGAGTCATTGGTCTTCGGGCTGTAAATTTAATAATAATCAGGATTAGGTTAAGATACATCGTAATAACAAAAGTAAAGGTGGTGTGAGTTTCGGAGTGTGTGTGGAACATGTAATGAGGTGTCTGAAAGGATGTGTTAGTGTGTTGTGTGATGTATGAGAGTTGCTGTGGTATGAATGAAATCCTAGAACTTACCTTCTTGTCCAATATGTAACGAATTGAACCATTCCTTCAGAGGACCCTCTTGATAGCGTAAATTTGTAGTTAATGTGTGTGTGTGTATGCTTTTAACTACAAATTTATCAATGAAAACTAACCTTTGCTATTAATGGTCCTTCCTATCTTCTTTCCTCTGCCTCTTTTAATGAACAGTTCATTCTGAGTTCTTGTCGTTACAGAGTCACTCATAATTATTACTTTGTGCTTGTTTTCTTCTTCTACTTGCTTCCACACAGAGACAGCAACAAAATCGTCAGTTGATGATGAAGGTAAGACCTAGACAATTTTTCCTTATATTGCTTATAGATATTTTCATATTTAACATAGTATTAAGTGATTTTTCTGAAATTTATAACATTCTAGATGACAACCGTCTGTTCAAATTTCTAACATTATTTTTATGGGAGTTTCAGCAGCTCAAGATTTGCGTTTGATCAATATTTTACACTGTCTGTTGCATAAGGAAGTGGAAGGTTCTAGTCCAGGTATCACCCCAGCATTCGCATGGTCAATTGACGAAAATTCTGGAAAACATCAGTCACGATGGTTGGTTGTAAGATCCGAACTTGCATGCCAATCCGAAATCTGCGACTATACTATGTCTGTTTCTTTCATATGATGTCTTCGAAAAAAGAAGTTGAAGCTGTGTTTTTTCAAACCAAGGTACTAATTATGTGCTTGTCTGGCATGACAATTAAACTGAGGCAAACCAAGATAAATCTCTATCAAGACAGCCTAGCTTTGGGTCTCTAGCTTTGAATCCCATGATTATGCGGTGAACATGTTTATGCTGATCTATCCCGCTTACGATAAATATTTTCACTTTTAAAATGAAACGGGAAGGATGAAAGAATGGGCGTGGCTAACCTCAGTCGCCCAATCCTGCTTATTATTCTTCCCACGTCTATTTCAGTTTCTGCTTCTGGAGCTGTACAGTTTTACGATATATCAATCAAAATTTTGAAAACTCGAAAATGGAATGGAGAAAATTGAAAATCGATACATCGAATATCGATATAAAATAGGTTTTAATACGACCGATAATCGATTCATACCCTTTTTCAGCAGTAATTAATGGCTTTGATCTATTAAACTCTCCTATCATCCAGCACACAGTGGAGCAGAGTTTGATTCTAGCAGGAAAACCCACAACACTAATCTTTTTCAGGGAATATGTTTAGACGTTCTTACGTAATGCGTGAAAATGTGTCTTTCTTAAACTACAGTTACCCAGGAAACCACATAAATTTTTCCAATATCAAAGCTTTCGAATCATCTCCAATACAACCATTACCACTTTGCGAAAAATTGATCATCGGTGTGGAATCCTACAGGAGTAGTATTTCAAAACAGTATAAAGTGAAAGTATCAGAGCTTCGGCTGATTATCTTAATAAAATAAAATTTGATTATTGGTTTCTGCATGCTAATAGTGTAGATATTATTTCTTGAGTTCGCCTTATTTCTACTGAACCTATAGCTATTCATACGTATGTATGGAACTCTCTTTTATGTTGTGTGCGTGTATATCAGGATTAGTTCTATTTAAGTTATCTCGCTTAACCTAACCAATGCTATTTACGAAACTTAATTTAAGATAATATAACATACTCACGTAAGTAGTGCACTTTAAATGGTGGCACTATTTGACGTAATAGATGGAGATTTATTTAAGTCAAGATGGATGTTACATATATTTGATCTCTTGCCGGAAAATTTTGCCTGTCTCAGATTTTTGTTATGAGGGAGATGCATATAATAATTTAAAGGGCCAAGGATCCCTTGATCCTCTATATATGCTGTAATATGCAATACTCGAAAAGTTATTTCGAAAAGGGACCAAGCTTCATATTTCATGCTTAATACTTAATCTTTAAAAAGTTGAGTGACTTTAATAATATTCTATATTTTGAGACACTCCGAGGAAATTTTTCAAGAGATATTGAACGACCTACGCAGATAATTTCTCATCTTTTACGAAATTATAATCAACCAAATGGGCTGTATTCCATATAAAGCATCTACCAAAATCTCTGATACAGAATAATGCAGTGAAACCTTTCAATTTGGACACTTCCGGTTGCTCTCAAATGAAGGGGCAGGGGGAAAGCAAGGAATGTCCTTTTTCGGGTTATGTGCTTTTTCTGTTGGTGAAACGTCCTACCGTGCTGAAACGTAGAACTGGCCATAGAAAAAGAGACAAAAGGATTGGCGAACTCGTTGCTTTGTAATGGTTTTCAACATTAAAACACGTTTTTCTCGCAAAAGCATTTTTGTGACATTCCTTGGTTTCCCCCTTTAATGTGTTCAATTATAGAGATGTTTAAAATATATAAGGAATTAGTTTTCTATGAAATATATATTTTTTCTACAGTAAACTTTCCCCTGTAAATCGTTTAACTTAAATGAGCAATCTGGATAAAGCGGTGTAAGATTTAAGGGAGTTTAGTGTATAAAACTTTGATGAATCAGAAATATTCGCCGGAATAAATTTCTGCCTACGTCTGTGCTCGCCGTAATGTAGTAATCGATGATGGTATCCAAGATTTCTATGTCAGGTCTACATTTATGAAACTTCACACCTCAAAAATTGTAAATTTTGTTTTGGAGAGAAGTGAAAGCATTTATGCTTAAATTACTTATACTGTTTAAAAGTAAAAAAATAATTAATCTCCATTTAAGCTTACGCTGATAACCACCAGTATTCTCTGTCAGAGAATTCACACGAATAAAAGAGAGTACCATACGTCAGTGGGAAAGAGAATGTGTCCCGTCTTTATAACTCAGAGAAATGTGAGGGGTTTCTAAGAAAATACGTTAAACCTAACATTTACATTTTGAATTTATTTGTGGCATCTTAGGTTCCCGCCTAAGCTAGGGGATAGAGTAGAGAAGGCATCGTCAGGACCTTTGTTAATGTACCACCCGACATTCACCTAGTGAAGCTGAGGGAAAACCCTGGAGGACCTTAGTCAGAGGGGTCGACCGCTGGTTTTGAACCAGCGTACATACCGATTGCCGATCTGAAGTCCGCGACATCTGCCTGGTTCATGAAGCATAACATATTGACATATTCCCTTGTTATCATAATATGGTGGAAACAATGGATCTAGTACTTTGGTAATCTCAAAACAATAAGATAATTTATTTTTAAAATCCTATTCTGTTCACAGATGTCAGCTACTCAGCAACTTCAAACTACTACTGGAAGAACTTCGAAAAGAACGCGACATCTATCAACAGAAGTGGCTACAATATTGTACCAGGACCATTTGACTTCGATTTTGCTGTGGAACTGAGTTCAACCCTCCTTCAGGTAAATTGAATCGCTTAATATACAGGGTGGACAAATATTCATTGTTAAAACTCAAGGAACGAAAACTTCTCATTAAAGTAAAGGGAAAACATGTGTCTTTGAATTTGTAAAATTCCACTTAGTTTCGGAGTTACAGGCTTTCGAAAGTATGGGAAAACGAACTTAGAACCTGATATTTCCAATACAATTAACAGTAGAACTGCAGGATCAAGGTACCCTCAAAGTCTTCCAACCCGCTCTATCCAAAAATGCATAATTGGAAATTGTGCGATGACTGTGCAAAGGATTCTCAGAAATTTTCTGAAGTAAAAGATAGGACCGAAATGTGCATGAACTTGACAACTTTCCTGCAAGTAACAATATTTGGTTGCGCCAAGTCGATATTTCAAATAGATTTCATTTGCCAAGTATTTTTTTTTTTTAATGTGTGGTTTCATAACCAACAGGCACATTCAACGAACCATTGTTACCGATTCAATTCCCGTCTGGGTCCATTGAACGAAGTGGTTTAGAGCTCACTTAAGGAAAAGCCGTAGGTCCCGTCCTTAGATGCTCGTTTAGGACGTTAAGGCTCCTCGCTACTCCCACCCCCACTTTTTAAACATTTTTCAAAGTATT
>JAGDQP010001877.1:67919-94733 GCA_022664845.1 Lepisma saccharinum
AATACTTTGAAAAATGTTTAAAAAGTGGGGGTGGGAGTAGCGAGGAGGGTTAATAAAAATTCTGTCAACGAGGTATTTATTTATTTGTTATCGATGAGAATGTCATTACAAACGTGGATGGCGATGATTAATCATGTAAATAGTGCCGTATAGGGTAATAGACGACCGCAGTGATCAGGGGTCACAGGTGTCAGGTTATGAGTCACGGCTAGAGTTCCGCGTTTGAGTGCCGGCTAGGAATCAACTTTGTGAAATTTGAAGGAACAAAACCAAATCTTAATGGAAGCGAGATGGGATAATTTTCTTCGTTACTAAACTGATCCATAAATACAAAGTGTGTAGTTTTTTCTTTAAAAATCATGATAAGGGAATGTCACAGACTTTTCAATAATCATGAAAAATAAAAGATATGAAACATATGAATTCAGTTCAAATAACGTACACAATATTCGAGTTAACAATATATTACTCAATACTTTGTAACATGTTGGGGGGTAACGAGATTCCGCGATAATTATTAGAGTCTGATTTATCACCTTTTTTATAAACTGGGACTATTATTTAGGTTTTCCGTTCCTTTGGAAGCTCCTCCTTTCTCAATTAATGTAGTTCCTTGATTAGTACCGTTCCTCCCGCTTTAAGTAATTCGACTGAAATATTGTCTATTCTGGGTGATTTGAAATATTTAATTTTTTTTTATCGACATTTCAACCTCGATCTCGCTAGGTTCGGGTATCCACGGTTCTGCAGTATTGATTTCAAATTTCTCTATTTGTTCCCCGTTGTGTACATTAAGAAGTTTATCGAAATAACTTTTCCACCCGTTGATAATTTTAGTTGAATCCGCCCGAAGATCTCCGCGTTCATTTCTAATCATCCCTAACCTCGGCTGGTAACTTAACGAGTTTACCCCTTTGTATAGATCTCGTATGTTATTTGTCTTCCCGTTTTCCTCTACTTCCTGAATCTTCTGCGTCATATATTCTCGCTTTTTGTTTCGGAACCCGCGTATGACGTTTTGTCTCGCGTTACTGTAATGATTGGTAATTCCTTCGCTTTTATTACTTAGTTATCGCTGCCTTGCTTGTTTTCGTTCCTTATGAAGTTTAAGGCATTCTTCATCAAACCAAGGCTTGTTTTTCTAATGTTTCTTACCTACACGTTCCTTCGCTGTCCCCTTCACCATGTCGCGAATTGCTTCCAACATCTTACTTATATCAATTTCACTAATAATTTCATGCTGAAAAGTAAAAAATGATTTTGTTTATGCATGGCTAAATAGGAAGCATGAGGCACTCTCATATGCAGTCACTTTATAAATTCTACAATTGACCCGCCCCATGCTTTTCTTGTTAGTCATGCATAAACCAAATTATTTTTATTTTTAGTACGAATTATTTAAGAAAAATATAAGTTAAAAAAGTTTTAAAATTATTTATTCAAGTTATTTCGGTGTTCAGATATTTTTTCTCAAGCTAATGTTTTGTGACCCAGATCCTAAAGTGTTCTGTAACCAGTCAAACCCAACATCGTTGCAGGCTAGTATTTATTTTAGGATAAAGAAGTTCATATTAAGAAAAAAATATGCATTTAAAATATAGAAATATATGAAAGTAACAATGGAATATTTGTATTGTCACTCGACTTACGTTGCTGTGCAAAATTTCGTCATAGTATGACATCTGGAAATGAGCTAAATTAACGTTGCAAGATTTGAGAACACCACGAACCATAATTATTATTATTATCTCTCTACAGAATATAGATTCTCCTAGAAAAATTCAGGGGTAGATTTCGATATGATTTCACTTACGGTTTCTTTGTAAGTATGTGTTCACACACAGTTAAGAGTTTCAGTCAAAACTCTAAATGTGTATTCAGATAGCAACGGAGTTGGGTTCCCTCGTTCTGCATGAAATACAATATGTCAATTTCATGGATAAATTATAAACCTACAAGCAGATCTTTGTTTCGCTGATGGGCTTTGAGTCCTATTGAAGCGACCGGGTTTAATACATGCCTTTCGATATCTCTTTCCCCTGTGAATTCGATTGGGATATATGTTTTTTTAATTACATCAGTTAATCTCTTACGTTCCACTTATTTTAATGACCAGTGTTAGGTTAGGTACTCTTCATTTGTACCTAGGCACAGGTATTAGGTACGTACAAGTTGTACATATACTCACGTTCATAAATTTCTTTCAGCAAAGAAATAACGAATTCATTGCTTTCTCACCCTATGATTTATCATAGGCCTTACGGGAAGCCCACCAACTTGCCTTTGAATATGCCATATCAGGAAACTTCTTTCTTGTTTCAAATAGTGGGAAAATCAGATAACTTCTGTTTACCATAATCTGGAGATTTTTTGTTGTAAATACCATTCATTACCTTTCGTTTGTAAGATATAGAAACTTATAGAAATGAAGAAAAGTATAGTGAACCAGTATTCTCCGCAGTGTCTACCTATAACATTACTATAGTTCGTGATATATTAACTCCTGTATCTTTCAAAGTTTGCCACATTGTCCAGAGGAATTTCAAATTTTGTAGTTTATTGTTTTATGTATGTTTCAAATATATAATAATTAGTATATAGTTCTATTGGAACAAAATATACTTTCAGCTGAATTTACAATTTTTTTCCACATGGCAACGTTGTTTACGAGTCACGGCTCCTGGATATTGTAACAATACGGCCTTGTATCCATCTTGAATAAAGAAAACACAATTAAAAGACAATCTCCTTGCTTGTATCCTGATGCATGTTTAGTTGCGTAATACAGCATGAAGATGGAGATGGTATACTTCCGAAACTGTTACCCTTTAGTTTCGTTTGATGGTTATTAAATGTAATCAGCCTTCTCAGATAGCTGTGTTATCTTTATTGTATAGTCTATATGATGTTGCAAAAGTTTCAGGCCGATTTCTTTAGCCATGACATTATTATTATTATTCCATATTTCTCGTCTATCACCTGTTCTTTTGGTTCTTAGGAACTAAAACTTTGGATTTGTCCATTTCTTTCACTCCTCTATCGATTGCGCATTGTTTCAGACTAAATTATCAATTTGGGATGTTCCCTTTCGAGTATCACATCTATTTTTAATATGAATAACCACAACTTAATCTTTCTATTGTGCTATTGACTTCTGTAAGTACAGTGTTATGTTTCATATGAAACAGAAAAAAAAACGCGAAAGTGTATCAAGTATTTAGTGGAAACTACAGCAAATTATGTCGTAATGGTAGCGTTTGCTTCTTCCGTTCAAAAGTCCGTGATTCTGTTCCCGCGCTGTGCAGAAATTTTATCACAAATATTTAGAAGGTATAGGGTTTCCTGAATTGACTCAATCTACTGGGAAAGCGTTTGCCATGGGAACAGAAAGATGCAGAGCAAACAGAAAAAAAATACAAAAGTATAAACGTGAAATATGGAAGTTGGATGGGGACCGGGAGTAAGAAGAACATGCTGTTTATTCATTTCAATTAGTTAGTTACTTTTTTCAATAGTTTTTCGATGCATTTTGAAGCTATTTTCTTCAGTTTTTTGAAAATAAATTTCTCTTCATACCTCATTTTTCTTTCTTTTTCTTTCTTCTCTCTCTCTCTCTCTCTCTCTCTCTCTCTCTCTCTCTGTCTCTCCCTGTGCCTCTGCTTTTTTTAAATTTATTATTCTCATTCTCTTTCTGTAGATTTGAATAGAACTAGAAATTGATGTGTATATGACTATGTTTTCTTCATTCCTGCAATATCTTACAAACGAAAGGAAATAGTATTTATCTAAACATTCTCCAGATGATGCTACTCAAAGAAGATACGAAAAGGGCCACTTTACGTGCACAGAGATTTCTAATTAATATCGTGCTTACTTTCTCTTAGTTCATATTATCGCTGAAAGAGAAAATTTTCGTAATCTAGAAGCAAGTATTGAGCACTATGATTTGTAGTGTTTCAATGGAATAAGAGTAGTCCGAAAATAATAATGTTTTCTTCTTTTTACGTTGTAGTGCTTGGAAGACAAATATTGGGTAAGGGAGGATGACGGATGCGTGAGGAATCCTGCCAACTGCTCCCATGGAATATCTTTCGCTCTTTGGGCAAAAGTGATATTTCCACATGACGTGTTCGACCATGATGAAAATCCCAAACAGTACATTATGAGTACAGGTATGTTAAATTTTACTTTATAACCGTTTATTGTTCACTGATTATGTAATCCGGATTAGTTACCAAAATGTTGATTGAATATTGCTTGATTCATTTATTCATTCGTTCGTTCATTGAGATATACGTAAACGCACGTAATACGCGCGTACTCACACACTAACTCATTCCCCGCATATCTCTCCCATTCATACTCTCCCCCACTCTCACTCTTACTCACTATGTCTCGCTTCTCTACAGAGGTGTAGTCGTAAATTTAGCAGTCCTGGAACTGGAACGCTCTGATAATAATGTCAGCGTTTGTGGAGGATGGTTACAACTTATACCTGTACTTCTTTCGGAATTCAAGTGGATATAAGCAAAATAAGATAAATTTACTATAACATCTTTATTATACAGAAATAGTATAGATAGCATTATAATCTTTGTTCTGGCTAAAGCGGTAGGTCCTTCAAGGCAAGTTAAGCTCTCTTTATACATCCCAATCTTGCCCTTTATTTTTTCCTCTGCATACTACTTTTCTTACTTAATACGATCAAGGAGCTGGATAAGTCTTCTTCCCCTTCCTCTCTTTTCTCTCAACACAGTGGCGGCTCATCAGGTGAGATTGGTGAAGTTCAGCTTCACTTATTATTTTAATATGCATTAACTAAATAGACATTAATAAGTACTAATTGGGTCAGAAAATCAGTCAACATAATCTAAGATCGGATAGTGGTATTATCAGTATCCGGTCTAAACCCAGAAATCCCAGAATATATGTTAATGAATAAAGATAATAGAACCGTGTTGATGGATGAATGTTTTGGTAGTGCTTCACCTATTATTTGTGTCACGAGCCACCACTGTCTCAACAGTACTTTCAATTACATCCCTCAGCATACAATTTTTGCACAGCCAATGTCCTAACTAGTTTCTTTCTCTCTTTATTGTCTCCAGTATTGTTCGCCATTCACCTATTCTCTTGAAGACTTCTTCATTTTTCATCTATGTTCCTCTATTATTTACCATGTCTACATTTCAAAGACATCTAATTTTCTTTCTTTACTCTTTCAAAGAACTCATGTTTCTCCTTCATATATTACAAATCTCATGCAAAACATGTCATTAATCTTTTCCTTAAATCTTTCTTGATCGATTCATAAAAGCAATTCTTCTTCTTTGTGAACACCTGTTTTGTCCTTGCATTTCTCGCCTTTATCTTTTTCTAATATTACATATCCTCACTTATTATACAACCTACTTCCCAAATACTTGAAACTGGCAACTTGTTCTACTTTTTCTCTTTCAATCTTGATGTTTACTATCGTTCAATTTCTTCCAATCGTTCAATTTCTTCCATTCCATCCTTTGAGTTTTATTTTCATTCCATATTATTTGCAGTTTTTCTGCAGCTGTCTTAATATTTTGTTAAGTGATAGAAGATATCATCCCTGTCTCGCTGCTTGACTTACTGCTGTTCCTTCTGATAAGTCGTGGTATACTTTTACCCTTACTTTCTTGTTATAAGTTTCGATCTTTCCATTCCACACCTGCATTCTTTAATACTTGCATTAGGATTTTCCTGTTGACTCGATCGAATGCTTTTTCGAAATCAACAAATGCTACGTATACTTCCCTATCTTTCTCTATGTGCCTCTTTTCTATTATTCTTAATTCAATCGCGGCCCTTGTTTCTTTCCCTGTTCGAAATCCAAACGGGTTCTCTTCGATTTCTGCATTCGCCCTAACGTACAATCTTCTGTTTAATAGTCGGCAAAGGATCTTCCGTAGGTGCGCTATTAGTCTCATTGTTTGGTAATCTTGCATTCTTATTCTTATTATTTATTGGAGTCATTACTCTTTCTAATAAGTCACTTAATCATTCTCCTGAATCATAAATTTCGTTGCAGTCACAAACAGAATTTCACTTTCGCCTTTCTCTCCTACGTTCTTTTATCAATTCAATTGCATAGTATCCACACGCGTTGCTTTACCTCACTAAGAGTCTTCTCAAATTCTTCTCTTAGTATTTTTAATCCTCTATCACCGTAACATTCTTCTGCTATATTTAATCTATGTAGACTTTGGAACGTTTCATACAGTTCTTCTACGTATGAAACTTTTCGATGGGTCACCATCTTTGTCCACCAATAAGTACAGAGATTTGTTTCTCTTTCTTCCAGATTCCATCATTCTTGCTTTGTTGTAGCTCAGAATGTATCTTCCATTTCTTACCAAATCTATTTCATTACATTTCTTCGTCATCCGTACTTTTCTTCGAAGTTTATTACTTAGCTTCCTGTGAATCTTTTCACTTTCTTCTCTATCTATCCACTTCCATTCTCTTCTCTTTTATTTTCTTTAACATTTCTTCAGTAACCAATTCTTTCTTATTTCTTTTCTCTTCATGGTATTCTCTTATGCTGCGTCTAGCAGTGCTTTCAACAGTTCCATTATTAATTCATACTTCCATCTGTTCCTACCGAATTTGAGTAATTTTCTTCGAACCTTTCCATAAGTCTATCTTTCATCTCTTTGTTTTCAAACTTTCCAGTGCTAATTTCCTGTATTTCCTCTCTTTCCTGTATTTCTTCTATCTTCGTTATTCAGATTTATGTCTATCTCTGCTGTGGCTAAATTGTGGCTATATTGGCTACAGCAAGAGTCTTTGCATGAGAATAGTTTCTAAACTTGTCCTGTTGGAACGTAGTCGATATGAAACTTTTCGTTGTCTGAGCGTGTCTAGGTGAAACTTCTTCCACGTTTTGAACCACTTCTTCCATATTGTTCAAACCAAGTGTTTCCTATTAACATTGAGTGGTGGTTACAAAAGACAACTAATTTCTGGACTCTTCAATTTCTCTTTCCAAGCCCGTATTTTTCTTCTAACCCTTCATCACTACTGCATTAAAATCATGCTTCAGTTCGATGTATGCGCCCATCTATTGTCTCTGAATCAGCTCCTCCAGATATTCGTAGTTTTTCTCAGTTCTTTTTCGTTAAAAATGGCTTACTGAGGTAGACAGAGGTAAAATACTTTCCCCAATATCACTCCTCTCCAAAAGTGTTGCCAGAGTTTATTCTAATATTAATAAAAACATTTTCGGAATACACCACTAATACTCCTGTACAAAGCTATCAGATTGGGAGTTTCTTTATCATGTTCGATGAGCATCCAAGGAGACTTTCTGGTAACACCGAAAAATGTTGCAACCAGGTACATAAATGGGTTTTGTGCGAAAACATACAGAGCCTGTAAAAAAAATCTCTCCTCTGATAAACGTTTTTACAACCTTGTCCGACTGATGGTTGATCTTTCGTTTGTTAATATATTTAGAATTTCCGAATATTTCATGCAGGAACCACGTGTTTTAGTTTATAAATTTACACACTGTGAAGTAAGGGTTATGTAATTTTTGGAACACTCGGGTATACATACCGTCTTGAAAAGTTATCATCTCCAGTCTTGATTTATGTAACTTTCCATCCAGAAACTCTTGACTTACATATTTATGACCTCCACATTCTTGAATTATCATACTTGCGATTTTATATTTTTTGAATAATCGTAGTCAAAGCTAACTTCGGATTGTTAGTTTGTATTTGATTTGTATTGTTTCTGTTATCTTAGTAGAAGGTGAAGGGTAACTAGCAACATCGAAGAATTGAATTAAAAAAGAAATGACGGAAGGTATACATGTACGTTGAAGATAATTTAACTCAGAATAAATCGTTCAAAATTATTAATATTCTGGAGAAAAGACTATCATGACTGTCCATCCAAGCATATCCAACAGAGCATATGTTTCAATGAAATAGTAGAAATAATTGATCAATACATTAAGTAAACGATGTATATAAGATAACCATGTATCGAAAGCAGGGAATACGCAGGCATTTGTGTTAGTATGTGTAATAAATATTGTAAGAAGGAGAAGATCAAGGAAAATAAATATCATAAAACTTTATTTCATACCCATTTCCATCCGCTCCCCTACATTTACAATACACCTTATGTACACTAATATTCACAGAAACTTTGAAACCTTGCAAAATTTGGTAACAATGAACAATTATTTCGTAACAACCAGGATCTGAAGACGTTTATTTAAATCTGCAAAATATAGTAGTTCGGTATAGGCACATTGTGCAATTTCTTGGTCATTTTCTAGGAATCTGAGTGTACACCAAATTATATGTCAACTCTAGAAGTAAAGGGATATAAGTGATATTGTCGAATAAAAAAGTTAGGGGGTAATCCATATACTATATAGCCCCATGGACACTCACTCACTGACTGACTGACTCATTCACTCATCCATATTAATTCACAGACGAAACTACTGGAGCTACAAACACCAAATTTAGTATGAAGATGTAGGACCATGAGTAGGTAAAGAGAAAAATCCGACATTTTGAAAAAGTCGCCATCTTGGATTCAAAATGGCCGCTAAACCCATTGTTGTATAGAATAGGGAGGCTAAACGGCTGGGGCTATTGAAATGAAATTTGGTATGGGGGTACATTATCGCCAGTGGGTTAGGAAAAGAATAGAAAATTTTGTAGAAGTCGCCATCTTGGATTCAAAATGGCCGCCAAACCCATTGTTGTATAGAATAAGGAGGCTAAACGGCTGGGGCTATTGAAATGAAATTTTGTATAATGGTACATTTCCAATTGTAGGTTAATTTAATATTTGATAGTTTACCTAAAGACGCCATTTTGGATTCAAAATGGCGGACTTAAAATTTCATTTTCCACAACCTTTTTGGTAGCAGCACGAAATCTAGCAAAAAGGTGTATCATAATTAGTAGTTTAGAAAAATAAAAAAAATGTTTTGGGAAAGTTGGAAACTTTGATTCAAAATGGCCGTCCAAAAATCATTTTTGACACCGTTTAAGCTAAAGAAATGAAATTTTAATTTTAGTTGCGTCTTTACGTGTAAGTCACGACAATATAATAAAACATTAAAAAAAGTCGCCATCTTTAATCCAAAATGGGCGTCGAAAACACATTTTCTAAATCACTAAGTCTAAACAAACGAAACTTGGTATGAAGGTGTACCATGATGGGTAGGTCACAAAAATAGTGAGAAAAACCCAAATGGGGGCGCAGCCCTCTCCCCCCCCCCCCGGTGGATGGTATATTTGTAGAATGGAGTGTGCCAGTGAGTCTCTGTTTACGATGAAGGGGGGCGCAGCCCCCCCCAAACCCCCATGTTCGGAGCGCAGCTCCGACGGGGGTCTGGGGGCAGCGCCCCCAGCGAAGCAAAGCGAGTCTTTTATATATAACCCGAAATACATGTGACACAAATCTGTCATCCTTTGTACACGGACACATTAAGGTCCAAGGTTTCTTTGTACAAGATATAACAGTTTTCTGTCTCATGTATTTCGTGCTATATATAAAAGATTACCTTGACCTTATTTTTCGTTAATGTCACTTGTACCCCTTGGCTTCTGGACTCCTCATATTTCATTATGTTTTTGCAGAGGAACGTATGTGACAGTGTAAGAAGTTAATACTTTTAGTGAACTTTATCACTGTCACGTGTGCTATCTAATGAAAAATCACCAGATATGGTTACTCAAAAGTAGACTGTTTCACGTGGGGAAGTCTCCAGTTCGAATTCCTAAAACCCTTAACTGAGTTTTTACTACTTCAATACAACTGCTCAGCTACTTTGCGATTATAGTTTAGTAGCTTCTATGAGTGGACTTCCTTGCTAGCACCAATGTAAATCCATCATTAGTCCTACGAATCATCTTGAACAAATTTTGAATCCTAACTTATTAATATTTAAAAACTGTTCCAAACTAATGCATTAATTAACTACTAAATCGAGGCAGTTTAAAACGAAACAATTATAGTACAAGTTAAAAATAAAATGTGCTTTACTCATTAGAAGAGTTTTTTTTTGTGTGTGTATTTCAGGGGGCGATGAGGGTAATCCTGGGTTTGCAATCTATTATGAGGGTGCTGATCTATTTGCGATCGTGTCTACAGGAGATCAGATCTGGGCAGTGAAAGCTGTTGGTCAACTCACCAATAATACATGGAATAATATTGCCATCCGTTGGCAACAACGAGATCCAAGTATCCCACCAAATAAGTGGGGTCTCCAGGTAGGTTCGAGTATAAGTTACTTCCTAGTTTATTTATCTTTTAAATTAACTTTCGATTACCATTGACTGTTAAATGAAATACGATGATCTATCGTCTGGATTCCTCCTACCTTCTCTAGGGATTGTAACAAAATGTTCATTCACTTATGGAATGATCAATGATCCTTTCATAGTCGGACAAGTTTCACAATATGGCAGTACCTAGCAATACAGAAGGTAGTTTCATGTTTGTAGTAGCAAAGGTCGTACTTGTACAAAAGTTAAGAAATCCCGTTCGATGTGAAGAAGTTCGATCTATCAGCTATCGCTCTGCATTTGAGTTTCCACTGCGGGAGACTTCGTTGAAAACGCTCCTATCAAATCTGTCCCATTCCTTTTGGTATAACTTCTACAGACCGATGAGCGTTCGAGGCTGTCTATATCCCAAAGCCCATTTCGACATGAAAAACATACAGATATCCTTCGAGAAGGCATCATGGGATTTCCCACGGATGTCTATAACAGATATTACATGAATTCCCGTTTTACGTGCCATGCGATTCATGTATGTCACCGTTGACTCTGCCGTATGACTTAGGGCTGATTTTCAAGGAAGTTTGCGGTGCGTGCTTTGCTTGCGATTTGGGTGAGTAGACAATTGAAACACGTGCTTTATTGAGAGTTCTACGTTCTACGAAAATCAGCCCTTAACGCGAGATGTCTTGCTGCCATGCAAATACAGAATATCACGGCCGTAAAGAGGCTCCGTGGTGTTCTCGCTATACTGGTTTTCGCTTTCTGTCCACTCTGCGCAGGGGAAAAATTTTTCATTGTAGCACCAAGCTCCAAAGGCAATGAAGCCGCGTGTAAAAATTTTCTGCACATTACGTATACTAAAATAACGTAGACGATAGTAGATTGTCCTGCTTTTATAATATCTCGTCAGATAAATCAACGCTTCAACCAGACTAGCTACAACCGTTCAGCGTGTTCCTTGCAGAATTGCAGTATTGGCACAAACTTCGACTGTGCATCTTCCCCTCAATGACACGTCAAGGACGTAGCGTATGAACCCTAGCCTTTTCACCTTTTACAAAATTTGGGCAATGATACGATTTACAGTCGCTGCTGAATCTTTGCCATTTCTCTCTGCGTCGGCGGGTTCTCTTGTGGTTTCAGGGACCTCACTTTTAGAATCACGTCAGGGGAACGGCAGTGCTTTCGATACTCAACGTTGGAGACACCAGAAACAACATAGTTACCCGTTATGCAGTGATTTAACACAACATTGATTTCTTTATCAGTCACGCTGGAAGGCTTCTTATACTGCCTAATTATTTGGCTATAACCATACTTAACCATCATAGGAAAGGTCACAAAATGTAGCCCTCCCAGACGGCCGTAATTAAAGGAGTCATTTGACCACAAGCAGATACTACATCCGTTTTACTTGCTACCCAATACATAGCTGTTTCGTAATACTTGCAATGATATACCAGATGTGTAAATATGAAACCGGAATTTGTGCATAGACGGCGTTAGCTGTCACTGTGGTTACCGTAAAACTGTGTTCTTGGCACCACTTGCTTGTTTTGACTGCTGATAACGATTTGCAACTCACAACCAGACAGGTTTCATGTCATAGTGTAGTGTTTAATAGCGTTGAACATGGCGCAATTTGTACCTACAAACTACGATGTGCGGACAGCATTGATTTTTTGTTACCATTTGAAGAAAACTGCTGCAGAATCGCATCGCATGCTTGTCGAAGCTAACGGTGATCATGCTCTTGGTAAGTCACAGTGCTATGCGTGGTTTACAAAATTTAAAAGTGGCGATTTTGACGTGAGAAATGAAGAACGTGGAAGACCACCGAAAAAGTTTGCAGACAGCGAAGCAAGCTTCGTTGGATGAGGATGACGCTCAAATGCAACAACAACTCGCGGATCAATTAAATGTGACACGAGAAGCAGTTTTGATACGTTTAAAAACCATGGGCAAGATTCAGAAGGTGGGAAAATGGGTTCCACATGCATTGACTGAACGACAGCAGGAAAACCGGAAAACCAGTTACGAAATTCTGCTCGCCAGGTACAAAAGGAAATCATCTCTCCATCGAATTGTGACTGGTGACAAAAAGTGGATCTATTTCGAGAATCCTAAGCGTAAAAGATCATGGGTAACTCCAGGAGAACCGGCGACATCGATTGCAAGACCAAATCGCTATGGACGGAAGACAATGCTTTGTGTTTGGTGGGATCAAAAGGAAGTGATCTATTATGAACTGCTGAAACCTGGCGAAACCGTCAATATCCAACGTTACCGACAACAAATGATCGACTTGCATCAAGCTTTGCGTGAAAAACGACCAGAATATGACCGAAGACAACATAAAATGATTGTGCTTCACGATAATACACCCTCCCGCACAGCAAAACTGGTCAAGGAAACGATTGCGACGTTTGGCTGGGAAATCCAGACTTAGCGCCTTCCTATTTTCACTTATTTGCATCCATGGGATACGCACTTGCTGACCAGCGCTTCATATCTTACGAAAATGGCTTGATGACTGGTTTGCAGCACAAGAGGCACAGTTTTTTTGGTCTGGCATCCACACATTGCCGGAACGATGGCAGAAATGTATCGCTAGCGATGGCCAATACTTCGAATAAAATAGTTCTTAGCATTGTCATCCAATCACTGTTCCTTTTCTGTACATAAATTCCGGTTTCATATTTACCCACCTGGTACGTATCTGCTGCATTCAGACATACTGCTACCTAGTGGTCGAATTTGCTACCAGAAGCATGGACTCTGTATCCTTCTGTACTCAATAATGTTAAAATTTTCATTCCCTATAATATAAAGAGATAAAGCTATCCCCTCTGCCACGCATGCGCCGTGAAACCTACATATATGCTTGCTTAAATTTTATGTACAGTGGCTAAATGTTAAAACTGCATCAAAATGTAATACTCAATATATCATTGCGCCAATTGTTAGTGTTTTCTATGTCAACCAAGCATAGCTATTTGAGAGAATACCATCATGGAATGCTGCATACCGAAATGTTATTTTTACTTTGATCAGTTATTTTCATTAATAACTATGTTTTAGAAAAACGTAATGTGATTAGAATATACGGTATATGCATGGAATTGAGGTAAAGTATTATTTTTTTTATTCCACAGCTTTACGTAAACGTAACAGCCATTAGTCAGAAAATTCTCCCTAAATCAACACCAATGCTTGAAGCTTTAGATCCTCCGACAATGTTGATTGGATGTCACAAAACAGAAGACAACCCAAATTACAGGTTCTTCGCTGACGGCCAGTTTGATGAAATCACTCTGTGGCTTCGCTACCTTGCTGATGACGAAGTACATTTCTTTCTTGGCGGATACGGTAAGAAATGTTGATCTTACTGATTTTATAGTGCAGGTGAATTAGACATTGTATATACGTGATAGAGGAGATATTAATAATGATTTCTTCTTCATAGAACTGTTTCAAATGCCGCATCATCCCGGTTTTTAATATGTTACTAAGGAAGGCCTTTGCAACAGTTCTATGAAGAAAAAGACATTATTTTCCCCGATGGGTGCTAATTCGTCTGTACTATTAAGATAGTTGTTCACTGCATGAGAAAGAAAGATAATTCTCCCCTAATAGTAAAAAATAGTCCTAAGATATATGTAAGAAATATTATATGTATGTCAGAAGGGCTATCATCAGAAATTATTTTAGTGAGAGAAACTGCTTGAACTCATCGATAATGTTAATCAGAAGAAGATTTATTATATACAGATCTATTAATAATAATTTATTACACCATTTTGTTTTTACAAGTCAAACAATCACATGAAAAGCACAATTTTCGGATGTTTTATATAATTGAACAAAATTAAACCTTGATACAGAATACTTAAATGAGGGATGTTTAATTTTATGGAAGGATATGTTTAGAGGAAAAGTATAGTAAATGAAAACAAAAGAAGATATAATTTCATCTTTTCGATCTTGCAATCCACACATTGTTCTCAAATCAAATCACATTGACAACCCATTTAACTGAAAAGATTTAATAAATTCATTCTTAGTTTTAACATTAGTTTTATGATTCGTTCACGTTCAACTGTTCTTAAAAGTGATATATCGTCGAGTTTTCGAAAGCTTGGAACTCCATGAAATACGTATTGCTATATATTACAAGCGAAAATCACCCCCTCCAATTGATTTTACTAAAATAACCGGGGCTCATAATAAAGCAATAATTACTATTAATACATACAATGAGGGACAGCAAAACCATGAAAAGTCAATATAGTTTCAACTTTCCAAAAGTCTCAAAATGATATCAAAATTTAAATACGAAAATGAAAACTTTCAGAACATCGTAAAAGAGCCCGCTAGTAGGACCAATGAAAACTAATGATATATGTAAAGCAAATTAGGAAAACCGTATTGTGCTCTATACAACCAGCACAACCTCAAGTCATTGTTGTGAGTGTCCAAAGAATTTGTGACCTTTTTGTAAGTAAATTGAAGAGCTGGATTTCTTGCCGGTTTCCACGTAGACTAAAACCATCCTGGTAGCCTTCCTTCGCAAATTTAGAGAAATCCACTGTAGTTATATGTTACATTGCTTTCGTAAGTAACCTCGAAATAATTTAAATATAATTATTAAAAATAATAATTTGTCTTTCACAACTGAACCTATTGTTGAATGTTAAAAAGTAATAAGGAAATAAAGTATAAATTCTACTTATTTTAGAAGTTACAGAAAGGTGCCAAAAATTAAAAGGCTTTACCAAAGAGTTCGGTAGAGAGCTCTCGTTTACACTTACATTCAACATATACTTAGAAGTAAAAATTGTGATGAACATATCAAAATAAATTAATAGTTTTAAACGTCAAAACCATATAAATAATTTGAAAATCAAATTTGATATTTTTTTATTATTGAAAGTTGATTATACTGTACTACACCTTTTATGAGTTGCTTCACATAATAATGATGTAAATTAACTGAGACTAATATCAAGTCGTTGGAAAAGACATTAATTGATAGGTCTTCTATCTTCTTTTCTCAATAATGAAGTTCACACTGTTGTCGACAGACCTTGATAAATTGTCAAAGGGTTCTTTTGTCTGCCTTTCAAGTAATCAACATTTATTTGATTCAGATCAATTCTACTTTTGAATCAGTAAAATACTTTAATATAGAAAGGTTCTATTTGGAAAACCCATCAATGTTAATGTAGTTGTTGACATTGTTATAAAGAATATATTGCGCTTCATTTGCATTTAAACATATTTCCAGTGAAAATAATTTTACACTTACAGTGTTCAAAATCTTTTATCATCACCAGATATCTATATTTCAAGAATATCACATAGTGTAGTTCACATTCAAAAATCTCATTGCATTTTCGCTTCATTAAAAGAATCCATTCCATTCTTCTATGGTGACTGCCCAACAATTGAAGCTGTCAAGCTTTATCTCAGCTTGCACTAAGTTGCCGTTTTAATTGTTGCTAGATATTATTGTTGTTTGACTTCTTCTTACTCTTTGCTTCTTTACTTCTCTTATAATTTTGTTGTGTTAAATAGTTTGTGATGGTTTTGGTGGTAATCTTTATGATACAGATTCTCTAACTAATTAAAGTTTATGTATTGAAATATATGAATATTTGGATTGTTCAGGAGAGAAAAATTTACAAAAAAGAGCTTTCTCCGTAGTTGAAAGTTGTAATTGAGGTATTTACTATAATTGTATAAAGATGATGTGAAGTATTTACAAATATCGATAGTTCTACATAATATAGATTATTTTACAATAAGTTGAAAGTGTGAATTCTCATGTGTTTTTCTTAAGGGGGAGTTCACACAAAGAAGTATCTATATAATAAATAATTTTGAGGAATTCGTTGAATTCTTTTGAAACAAATTGAGAGAAATATAACCTATTTTTTTGTTAGGATTGATAATCAATGAATTGACTGACATTGGTTGAAGTTTTTTCTGTTTTAGTAGAGCAAAGTAAAGAGCTTTTCTGTATTTTTATATTGTTTGCATTCAAAAAGTATATAATTGATGTCTTCTAAGAAAATGTTGTTTTCACAATTACAATAAGGAGAGTCTGATAATTAAATCTTATGTAAATGTTGTTTGGTAGTTATGTGTTGAGATCTTAATCTAATGTATAAAACTATAACTTGTCTTATAGTTGGAAAATGAGCAAACCAACACGAATGTAATTGTATATCTATGAAAGGTCTGTTTATGTAAATAGAAATAGAGGGTGTATGATGTATCTTCGTATTTTATTTATGTCTTTCTCGTTTTTTCCCTGAAACAACACACACATCATGTACATTTAAACCTCAGTGTTTGGAAATTTCTTGCAATTCAGATGAATTAATTTTAAAACAAATGTATCTTACAAATTAGAATCCAAACTTATATTTTATTCATTGCCTTTATATACATAAGTAAATTGTTATTTATGGCTCCTATTAAGTCTTTCCTTACATATACAAACAAGAGTAGTAACTTAAATCTAAAAGAAAATAATTCAAACATTAATAAAACTGCTAGTCCCGTTCTTAGAAGTTCGCCAGCTCGCATAGAACATTAATAACAATTCAATCAATCAGTCATTTCTCCATTCAGAGAATTGGACAAAAGTAACGTTCCGCGGTACTTCTAATCGTAATGAATGGTTGATTAACATTGCCTACTTTTCTTATTCGAGGGTTGTTTCTCTTGTAGTGGCAACATTAAACGTATTAATTAGATATGAAAGTGATTCACTGAGTGATGGTTAGAATCATTCGATGTAATCGTCTGGTATGATTCCAAACATCAGGTAGCTGGCATACCCCAGTGGAAGCATTATTTTCTGACATCCTCCGAAGATAGAATCCTATTACTAAATACTAGGAAGGTCAAGAAAGCATCGTCCTCGTATGTGTACCTGTATCTTCGTCACATGTCATCTTACTTGACGACTAAAAATGTTCAAGTATCTTCCAGCCCCATTTATTCAGTAGTGCCTTCACGTGATGTGACGTATGGTATTAAGTATTCTGTGCAGATATACGGGGTGCGATCTCAAGAAATGTCGACTCTGCCACCAAACTGTTGAATGGCAATGGTGTTCCAGATAGTGAAAATAGTATTAACTATGTTTCCTTGTGGATCAGTTCATGCAAAAGTGAGTCCTTTTTTAATCATAAATTATTATGCCCTTTGCCTCTTTTATCTCACGTCTAAATTGAAATGCATTTATCCATCTGGTAGCAGTTCGATATGGGAGAGCTGAGTCACTAAGACCTTCCTTAACCCTTTGTGATGTTGACGTGCCTTTTTCCCCATGCAACCTTCAACTAAATGAATATACATTGTTCTTAGTTGCATAAACATTATTTAAGGTTTACACACACAACTTGAACTAACTCTCCATCTCTGTCTTAATGGCACATTGCTAAACTAGCACGCCACCATATGTCCAAACTACAAAGCACTAATAAACAACAAAATGTTAGTTATTTGTCAACGTCTGGGTTGACAGCACTACAAGAGAAAAGTTTCCGCTATATAACTTTACAAATCTTATTTGAAAGCAGACCTATCAAAACAACCAATCCGATGATTTTTTGCTGCTTTTTTTTAAAAGCTTTTTGCTTATTTAAGTTACATGAAATTATATTATAGACATTACGCCTGGCACTACTTATAAACTAAGTACACTTACTATTTCTTGGGCTGGAGTTCCTGTTTTGGTGATTTGTCACTTGTTTAATTAAATATGATGAATTGTCAACGCGTTTCAGAGCGTATTTTACTGTTTTATCAAAACAAATAAACATTAGACACTTATAAATGAAGAAATGCCAACTAGTGTAAAATATAGATATTCATTAGTTTTTACTTTTCAAAGTGTCTAGTGTTTATATGTCTTGATAAAGCAGTTAAATATACTGTAAAACGCATTGAGAATGCAACATATTTAATTTTCAAAAGTGATACATCACCAAAAAGGGGACTCCATCCACAAATACAAAAATTAACGTAGAAATATATCTTAACTAGGCAAAAACAAATGTTGCATATCAAATTCCAAATACAATACTTAACTTCTGCCCACATAACTCCTTGAAACGAATTGTAAACAATGTTTCGCAGAATAATGAACCCTTACGTATTCGGAGTATTCTCATTGAATAATATAAATATTCAAATATCAAATAACCTATAGGATTCAAAATATCATGAGTTCTAAACTAGAATACAGAAATGTGTGATTGCTAAAATGTTTTAAGGCGGCCAGAGAGTGTATTCTGGTTGGGTCTGTAGATGAACATTATAAACTTAAGGAAAGAACAATTTGATACGGTTAGGTTCAAACGTTTTGTTTTAATTTTAACTGGTCCCTTGATCAAGATTACTTTTGTCTTCTTTACCTTTGTAGAAGAGGATTTTACAAGAATGACTCCAAAGAAGTTTTTAAAGAAATTAGATAATTTAAATATCACAGACGTCAAATCCTATTCTAGAGCTACAAATATATTGAAGAAAATTACAAATGCTGAAAACAGGAATCGTGAAGATCGTAATGAGGAAGACGATGACAGTGCTTCGAAGAATTCTTCAAGGAAAAACCGTTCGATTTCAACTGAAGGTAAGTTTTACTTTTCTATTCCGTTTTTTGTTACTTGTGTGGAAGTGCTACAGATAAGTACGATACGAATTTGTACATATGTATTTGTTTGTGAATACATCTTGATACATTTCTTCTTCATCTGTTAATTGTAGCATGATGCGAGTTAAATTCTTTCTCGTATTGCTGTGGTTTCGGTTCCTTTCATTCATAAACAAATGTAAAAGAAATAAGCAAGCATTCACTATTTTGCTCGCACTACCTACCACAATATTATGTAAAATTTATAAAAAAGAAATATCTTATCTTGTACACGTCAAATGGTTTGTTTAATTTCTCACGAGAATGAACTCATACTAAACGTTTTTTTTTTGGGGGGGGGGAGTACAAAGGACCCAACCTCCTCCATTGTCCCGTGTTTAAAGTCTATAACATCAGAACAGTACTGAGAAGGCAAGCAGGTTCGGGTCCTGGTGCCGGTTATCCTGACTGATATTTTCCAGAGTTCTTCTCAATTCCACCAAGTCAATGACAGAGTTATACTGAAGTTCTGGCGACTACAATCTCTATCCGTTTAACTCGTAGAGTGTTCGCCGAGGTACATCATCCCTCAGACAAGCAATGATCCAGTCTAGGTCACAGTTGACTGTCTTGTCTATAACTATATGCAAAAAATAAGCAAAGTTGCTATTCAATGTCAAATAATACTGACTAGGTGACGGAGAATGCCACGTTTGATTTTCTTCAAATTTACCACAGTGGTTTCTTTAATAATGTTAAGAATTTATTTTTTTGTTGTTGTTTCGACAAGGTCTAAAATTTTAACTTAAACCAGCAACCTCTTCAAAAACTAGGATGGTGTAAAAAATGGCATGTGACCTCTTAAAAGTAAAGCTTCTAACCTCACCTAAATGTACGGTTTTGATTAAATTTGGTTCAAAATGCTAAGGAAAAACATACCTTGCATGAACAGTATAAATATAAGTGTTAATAGTACACTCAATTTTATTATAGAATCTTAAAGATGATGTTTTCGAAAGAAAGTCGATGGACAAATAGATTTATCCTGAATGCCACTTCCAAACTTGCACAGATGTGAATTAACGTTTGCACGTTCAGCGCTTAAATTAAAAGTGATGGGCAACTCTTTGTCTTTGGTGTTACATTCCGAAATGGCAGATGAATTGGCACACTTGTACGACAGTCCTTGATAACTGTCACTATTCGCCTCGGCAGGGTGAATACAAGATGTAGTATTCTTCCACAAGATGTAGGAAATGTTCTTAGAAGCCACGCATGCATGTATGCGAACGACAATCCACATATTCCGTAGAATGGATGGTAGTGGATACTGTGCACGAATATTACGCTCCATATTTCCTAAGATGCTACACTGGAGTAATATTTGGGAACTTCGGAGGCTAACCAAGCTTGAAAAAAAATTAGGGTAATTTTCTTTCAGACACTGTTTAGCCACTGGCGATCGATGTGGAGTTGTTCTGTTGGAAGCACATGGATGCAGTATCGTTATCAGGAAGAACTATGGAGATGAATATGTGTACATGGTCAGATACTACCTATATATACTTTATGGCGGTAAAGAATTCTCCAGGTTTCCAACGAATACCATCACAGGCCCGCCACCTACTGGACTGAGATCACATTGCACGACTGGTTCGTTGCATCATGATATTGACGCCACATCTCATTCGTCGTCCGTCTTCACGAAATATTTTAAATTGTGACAGAGCAAACCAAGCCACTAGATTGTCCCATTACGCCTATAATCTACGCCAGTCCTAGATTGTCTAGATACGATATTCCTCCGCTCAGGTGAGGGATCAAGGCTTCATCGGAGCATCTTGTTACTACTTCAAGTGCCAAAGTCTCAAAGATGTGAAGAATGTTTGATGAACCGCCTTCTGACAGATTTCTTGGCTCTAGAGTTGAATTCGATGTATGATCAGTTGTTGTAGGCTGGGCTGTCTTTAGTTAAGCATTGTCCAAATTTTTCTGTTATTCTTATTATCTTGTATCGTGATGCTATCCCTATTCTAATCAATTGCCCTTCATTTTTCAGCGTGTAAAATCTACCTTTCAGTGAAAATAACTGTTAGTAGTTAAACCTTGCTTGGTGTAGCCTAGCCTACTTTTCTTGCTTTCTTTGTTACCTATAGTCAAATATAACCAGTTGTTGTTCAAACATGGCCTTTAATAACACCAACAAACTGTTACAGATTTCGAAACCGTTGACAAGGATATCGAAGAGATGGAAACCTGGTTAAAAATAGTTGAAAAGATGACAAGCTACAACAAAGATAATATGACGTCTGATGATCTTAGCATCTATTCGGTAAGTTCCCGTTTCTGTACATAGAAACATTAATAGTTGTTCCTGATAATTTAGCAAGATAATATAGTTTAAAATATGTGTTCACCTTCTTAAGAAAAATATTTAATTTTCTTTTATTTATTTATTTTAATTAAGAATAATAGTACTTGTAGTCGAAAGAATGGTGAGTGCTAGGTATAGGCGAGTTGACTGCTTCCTCTCCTCAACCGTTTTTATTTCATGCGATCTGAGTGCGAAAACCAACGAAACCTAAATAAAAACTCGCAATAACTAGCTTCGCATGGCTGCTACGTAAAAATAAATCAAAATAAGATATGAATTATTATTCATTTCGTAAAATATACAAATTAGAAAACAGAGGACAAATATTTTAAATAATACATAATTAAAGGTATTGTAATAAATGACTTTTACATAAGAAAGATCAGAATTTTTCTTTCCTGTTCCTATTCTTTTGTACGAGGTGCCATTTTTGTTAAAATTGAGTTTTTACAGAAATAACAATGTATGTTATTAGATCTATAACATACGTATATAAGAAACGAAGTCCAAACACATTGCTTAGTCCTTGTATTCGGTGTTTATAATTAGTTAGACATGTTATTTTATACGAAAATAAAATTTTAAAGACTGTTTTCTCTCTCTCTCTCTCTCAAGTTGGAAAATGGCACGTAGTGCTTTATTTACTTCAACATTTTCATTTTTAACATACCTTCTTTTCGCATAGTCCTCATGGACTTCGATATTCTGTTTACAGTGTTCTAGTACCTTTATACCATCCCTGAAGTGCCTTTCCGAATGGCCGTTAAAAAAGCCGTTTACTGTTGTACTAGTAACAAAAATTCACAAGAATTTCACCTTTGGTAACAAATGGGAATCTAGTAGGACCAAATCTTGTGAACAGGCTAGATCATGCAGCAATTCTTACCTTAATTTAGCTATTTTCTAAATAGAAAAAAAAACTTCTGTAGAGGCGAGCATTAACCTGAAGAATAAGAATTTATTTTTTCATTAATAAACTCTGCCTTTTTATCGACCTTTTTCGGTTGAGTTGATTCAGAACGTTTGTATAGTTCTCTAGTACTGTCCAATTATCGTTTGATCCTTTGGTAGGTAGTCAATCAGGGTGTCCTTAGCATCCCAGGAAATTGAAGCGAACAGCTTTCACTTTTGGCAAAACCGCTTTTTGCCTCTTTTAATGGGGGAGAATTATCATCCTTCCATTGCTTTAAGTATTTCCTGTTCTACTGTGGTGTGTTACAATGTGTAATCAAAAATTGTCGTTCAAAATCTGTCGTCCCTCTGAAAATATTCAAATAACTCTTGGCAAATTTGAATCGGATGCGTTTGTGAAACATACTCACAAGTAAAGTACCCGAAGTGAGGACTCGAGTTGCTCATCAAGTGATACCTTAAATTGAAGCTAGTGACGAGTATAGTACATCTGTGAAATCCTAGCTGCAGAGCTCCAGTAATGAAAAGGTCATGGCGGGTCAAAGTTCAAATAGAAAGCGAATTTAGCTGCTTGTGATGTCCATGTTTCGTTGATTATCCCGATGGTAATACGTCGTAAGTTGCTCCCAATTAATGTAATGTGTAGAATGATATCCCTCTCTCTGCCCGATATCCCGCTTTCGTTTATTCGTGTATGAATGTCCTTGTGCATGTTTGCTCCTGTTATTGATGTCAATAAAAGTTCTTTTGTCTTTTCGTTCCAGAAAATGGAAGAAGGTGCTATCGTCCATGCTCTGTATGAGAAATATGGATTTGTTAATAGGAGAATGAATAGCTATGAAGATTCATTGTACAAACAAATAGTGGAGATACAGGAGGACAAGATGGAAATCATAGAAGTTAGAACTCTTGTATTTGCTGGTGATAGTGATGAAAGCGATGATGGAGACTACGGTGATGACGTCTTTGATGAGGAAATGCCAAGTACATCGTAAGGTTCTTAAACACATCAAGAGTCTCCGATACCTGTAGCTGCTTCAGGTGAAGAATATCAGCCTTCGCCAAAAAACAAAAACACATCTTGGACGATGATTATAAAGAAGCAGTTTACATGTTTTGGACACATAATGAGAACCCGGAAAAGAAACGAAGAAAATTTTAATCTGTCAAGTCACAGTATAGATTAATTCAATCGAAAAACATCCTCTTTGAATGTGAGAAAAAAAAGGCAAAAGCCCAGTTAGAAGAAACTTAATGCAGCAGTTCACGATAAATGCAAAGAAATAGTCGAGAGATGTGCAATTATACACGACAGGACTCTTCGCTTTTGGGCTCTTCAGATAAGTAAAGAGCTAGATCCGGATAATACTCTACAATTCAAGGCATCTCGTCACTGGCTGTCTAATTTTAAAAAGAGAAACAATATCGTCAGTCGTTCTATCACGCATACGCATAAGGTTAGCAAAACGTGGAAATCAAAAGAGGCTGAATTAAATCACTTATCTACGACATTTATTACGTCCATGAAAGAACTTATGTTACTAGAAGACCTGAATCCTCGTCAAGTATTCAATGCTGATCAAAGTCGATTTGACAAGGAACTCCATGCATACAGGACTCATAGGACTAAAGGTACGGTGGTTGTAAGAGGTGCATTTGGATCAGTCAGTGCTACTACTCATTCATATATGATCATGCCGGTTATTTCCATGGATGGTGAAATATTGCGTCCGATGTACGTTCTTGTATCCGAATCCAGTGGTCAATTTCCAGGAAATAAGCAAAAAGATCCCGATAACATAGTGTCCCATCCAGGAAAGACTGCAAACATGAACAAAAGTGATTTAAAAGAGTTTTATTGTGTATTCTGGAATAGCCTGCCTGCCGATCTTGATAAAGTCTTGCTTTTGCTTGATTCATGGAGTACAAATAAGGATGATAACGTATCAAATGAATTATGCCCTAATCATATAACACTGTTCAAACGTTTAATTCCTGGTGGTTGCACTGGTTTCATCCAACCACTTGATGTTTACTTCTTCCGTCCATATAAATCATTTATTAGGTTCATTACTGACACAGTTATCACTTCCTCGGAAATTAATCTCTGGCATCGGGATAACATTTTACGAATGCAGTCTCTTCCAATTCAGCGCCTCACGATTTCTCAACATGATCAGGTTTGCGTTTTACAAAAGCGGCTACTTGGATGAGGAGCCCGAGCCCTGGATGTCTCCATTGGATTATTGTTTTGATTCTAATATACGTGACGAGTGTTACAAGACCTCATGTGAGAACATCTCTTTTGTCAAGTGTGCTCATTGTGAGCAAAGTATCTGCTTATCACACGCCTTCATTGACACTTACATATTAATTGTATCAATGTGTAGTACTTTGTACGTGCCTCTTTCCTTCAAATGAATCGCATTTCAATTCAAACCCATGTCCTTCTGACTTTTGTTCTGCCTTTCGTTGTGACTTGTTTCAATACAATTCGCTTTCTCTTTGAACTTTGACCCGCCATAACCTTTTTATTTCTGGAGCTCTGCAGCTAGGATTTCACAGGTGTACTATACTCGTCACTAGCTTCAATTTAAGGTATCACTTGATGAGCAACTCGATTCCTCACTTCGGGTACTTTACTTGTCAGTAAAAGTGGCACTCATCTTGTCAAACGCTTTTTCATTGGACAACTTCAATCGACGATCCTGCAAAACACTATCGTACAATTTGTGGATGAGTTGCCCAGTCAGTGTCTGTCTGAATGTCAACTACACAAGTCCTCTTCACAAATCGTACGTAAATGTTTAAATTCGGTAGCCATTTCTTCAATGTTGCTTCGCCCGACACATTTTCAATTTACAAAGACGATAATCACAACAAAATATTTATAAATATCAATTTTAAAATACAAGTCTAGCTAGCTAGTTATACAACAATGATCCAAATTATACATTATAAAATTTTGTCACCAACTGTAACCAGTCAATATCGGAGGTCAAAGTACGATTAAAGATATCGCTGAAGTAAAAGACTTGCAGGGGTAACACTGTTACAATTAAAATTCATTTCTTCAGTCAGTCACAGACAAGAAGCAATATGGGCTTAATTCCTCTTATACTGTGAAATATCTTTAGTCAACCGAGCTCAAATTTCGACTTCGGTGCACATAATAATACTAGCCTCTTATCTTTGTGCAATCTAAACAAATTGGCTACACAAAACAAAAGACTTGAGAACAAAATTGAAATTCTGTGGCTCACAGCGGAGAAAATATTTTATCCAATGCTGCAGCTCTCTATCTCAGGCCGCGAACTTTTCAAATGGCCCTCGTAATTAGATTAGTAAGATATTGATAAAATTCTCTCTCTCTATTTATATTAACTTATTTATCTTACTTTGGATTCGCCGTGAGTGAGGCGGTTGCGCGTCTGACTACGAATCGAGCGGCCTGCGTTCAAATCTCGGCCAGGATACTGGAGACTTTTCTCGTAGTGTTTCCATGCCTGGCGCTCTGAGGAGCACTCATCTTCCTATTAAACTGAATAGCAAAGTGTCCTTGGTATTCCTGGGCACCTTGGGATGTAAAGGCGGTCAAGTGTGGGACTGACCACCCACCTCCAGATCCCCATGCTAAGTTCACTGAGCGTGTGAATCGCTTTACATTTTTTACCTTACTTTAAACACGTCTTTCAAAATGGAAGCCACTAACTGCTGAAAGTTAGAATATATTCAACTACAAACGAAAATACTTATAAAATTAGTAGGTGTATATTTGACAGGAGCATAAATAACTCTGCTATTGGAAAAATGCACGAACAGAAATTCTAAAACAAAAGTCTCTTCAAACTTATATCTTTACAGAGACAATTCTGATATCCACAGTTTCAGGCGTACAGAATAGTTCTTTTTTTTAAAAAAAAAATTACAAATCATTAATATTTTATTCAAATGTTCTAAACATTAATAATTCAAAAAATCTTGTTGAAGATGATGCGATAATAAAAATCTCCTGGTGATAAAACTTGTGAGAATCTTCCATTAGATTGGATATGCAACAAAACATCTTAATTTGATTTTACTCTCTTATGTCTTCATGCACTTTTGTATTAAGTTATCAGGATTACATACACGTCAATCCACACACCGTACTTTCATCTATGATTTTTTTACTCTTTTCTACGCAAAATTATTGGATTGGTGCGAAAGAAATGTCCGCCCCAAGAACATCACGTCAAATACAGATGCTTATCAGAATAATGGAAACACCTGAACGAAAGTGCAACTAACCAGATTAATATGGTGTCGGGCCACCTTTCGCCTTCAGAACAGCCTTGATGCGACGTTGGATGGAGGCATAGAGGTCGTGAATGGTAGCAAGTGGAATTTTACACCATTCCTCGTGCAGGGCATCGGTCAGTTCTGTGAGAGAGGATGGAGGTGGAAATCGTCGCCGGAGTCGTGTTTCCAAGATGGACCACAGATGTTCAATTATGTTGAGATCTGGGGATTGGGCGGGCCAGGGGATGTGTTGAACTACATCCCGATGTTCCTCAAACAACGCTGCAACAACTCCAGCTGTGTGA
>JAGDQP010001877.1:94833-113566 GCA_022664845.1 Lepisma saccharinum
TAATATACAGATGCTTATCAGAATAATGGAAACACCTGAACGAAAGTGCAACTTACCAGATTAATATGGTGTCGGGCCACCTTTCGCCTTCAGAACAGCCTTGATGCGACGTGGGATGGAGGCATAGAGGTCGTGAATGGTAGCAAGTGGAATATTACACCATTCCTCGTGCAGGGCATCGGCCAGTTCTGTGAGAGAGGATGGAGGTGGAAATCGTCGCCGGAGTCGTGTTTCCAAGATGGACCACAGATGTTCAATTATGTTGAGATCTGGGGATTGGGCGGGCCAGGGGAGGTGTTGAACTTCATCCCGATGTTCCTCAAACCACGCTGCAACAACTCCAGCTGTGTGAATGGGTGCATTATCATCCTGGAATATGGCGTCATTGTCCGGGAACAACATCCGGACCATAGGATGCAAGTGGTCTCCTAAAATTGCGACATAATCGTTGGCAGTGATGCGTCCGCGAAGTGTGACCACAGGACCCAATGAAAACCATGATATTGCGGCCCACAGCATCACCGTGCCGCCGCCATGCTTCACAGTTGGGCGGAGACACTGCAGATCATACGCTTCTTTGGGCGTTCTCCACACATAAACACGGCCCGTGGTTTGGAATAGGGTGAATGGTGACTCATCCGACCATACCACACGTTTCCAGTCGTCAACGGTCCAAGTTGCATGGTCGCGGCACCATTTGCGGCGTGCTAAAGCGTTCTGGTCCCTGATGAGAGGTTTGCCCCATGCAACACGACCCCGTAAGTTCATGTCACGTAATTCGCGGCGGACTGTGATTGTCGAAACAGGTTGGGAGAGGTGCTGATTGAGTTCCTCCGTCACTTGCGCCGCAGTGGCACGACGGTTCCGCGTGACAATGCGCTTTAATACCCGGCGTGCCCTGTCACTGATGTTTTTCTTCCGCCCACTGTTCCGCTTCCCCGATGTGGTTTTCCCGTGTGTTGTGTAGGCCGTCATCACCTTCGACACTGTCCCTGACGACACACCTAACACACTAGCCACTGCCGTCACACTCACTCCACATAACCGCGCACCAACAATTTGCCCTCTTTGAAACTGTGAGAGGTCTCCCATTTTACACTACCTCCGTCTGCTGCAGCCACTGCACACTCCTGTTCCACGACGCCTGACGTACTATGGAGACCGACCTAACACACCACCACCAGTAGTCCGGCGCTGCGGTCGCCACGACACCACTGCCAACCCATACATCTGACGTGTTGCCAACTACAGGTGTTTCCATTATTCTGATAAGCATCTGTATATAACAATGGTTAATGAAAGTAGTAGCCGTCTGCAGCCACACACTGTTGCCATCGCTCTACCAACGTTTGGATTTCGTGGCGAAAGAAGTTTCGAGTCGGCGATGCATGTTGCACCCCCCGATCATCAAGGAAGGTCTTCCCTGGCAAGAAGTGATGGAGATGCCGGAAGAGGTGGAAGTCAGTGGGAGAGAAATTGGGGCAGAACGGCGGGTGACGAAGGGTTTCATACTGCAACTCGCGGAGAGCCTTCACCGCTATTTGTTGACGTGTGGGCGGGAATTGCCATACAACATGAGACCACCATGTCTGTTTACCATTGGTGGATGCTTGCGGAAAAGTTTGCGGTGCAATTCATGGAGTTCTGCACTGTAACGATCTGCGGTGATGGTTTCACCTCATCTTAGAAAAACATGATGGATCACTACCACCATAGACCACCATACCTACAAAAAACGCCTTCCGTGGGTGGAGATGTGGTTTTGGGACACCGTCCTGGACATTGATCACGATTCAGCCATTGTCCTGACCGTGTACGATTGTCATAGCAGATCCATTTTCCATCTCAAATGACAATACGATGCGGGAAACCTTTCCGGTTCTTCCTTACACTCAGAGAACTGCACTCAACCAGACGGCGATTCTTGTTGGCCGGTGTCAACTCATGTGGGACAAATCAGTCCAACTTTTCCACCTCACCGATCGCACGGAGCTGCCGACTGACAATGGTATGGTGTATGCCCAACTCGTCTGCGATGGCACGAACACTTTTCCGAGGACCCGCTTCCACGATGTTGCTGAGCAGCTTATCTGATCATGATGTTGGTCGGTGCCCACGGCCACGGGACTCATTTTGCAATATTAGGTCACACCTTTCGTTCATCACCATTACCTTGCAAAACATATACCCATTCCAAAGAAATAACGTTCTAACCCAACTCAAATTCGCCGCACGCTCAGTACTTAAGTTGAATCTCCAACCTACTTATTCCGGTCCTTACATCTATGTACATACAAACCCACCAGAAACTGCAGTATAAGACATTGATATTCTCTATCATTATCATCTTTCTCATATTTTCCGTCTCACCTATCACCACCATTACAGCAAGGTCTCCCATCAGTGTTCAACAAGAGCTCATCTGTCTCACATCACCCCCAGAGTCACCCCTGGGCAAGAAGATTCACCCTCACCTGTCTGTCTTAATGTTTGTGGCGTAAAATTGCACTTCATCTCCATTACTCATTAGCCATTATCATCAACACGGACCCTCAACCTAACATATGATTATAAGCATAATGCTTATAATGACAACCATATATTTATGATTTAATTAAAATAAAGGATAAATAAATTTTGTAACCTCCCTTAAACAACCCACAATCCTAAGCATCCTCTCCTACACATCCCTCCCTATAGAGAGGGTGTAATCCTCTTGTGGATGTTAGCCACTCTGGTGACTAACAAAAGAGGCCTGAGGTCTCACGCGAAAAAAAACATACTGATGTACTGATGATAAGTTTGCAGAAATGTTCTGCATAAATATCTCTCGTGTATTGAAGTTACATATTGTTGTGTACGATGGCCCGACGGAAACTTTCTGATGAAGATATATTTGATGTTGCTAGAAGAAGATATCGAACACGTGAATTCTGATGGCGATAGTGACTATAACGAAACGGATAGTGAAGTGGATCATGTTAGTGTAGGAAGTGAAGAGCCCGACGAAGTAGGCCTTGACAGTGGGGAAAGCGATAATGACGACGAAAGTTCTCAACTATCTAAGGCGAGTAATGTTTTCTATGGAAATGACAGTGCTGTATGGAATAAAGAACCTCCACTGCAAGGAAAAGTCCCATTTCATAATATAATAAAATTTCAAATGAATAAAATGAAACTACGTCCTTTGAAAGCTGTTGAAACTCCGGCTGGTGCTTTTGAATTGTACATTATATCATAAATATAATAGTGACATACACAAATGCTATAGCTGAGAAAGTCTGTGCTCCAAAAAGTCCCCCAGTTCGTTGGAAGCTGTTTGATTGTTCTGAAATAAAGGCTATCATTGGGCTGCTTATCGCGGCAGGGCATTTAAAAAGTAATCACTTGAGTACAAGGGTATTGTGGAGTCGCTTATATGGACCATCCATATTTCGAGCAACAATGTGGCTAAAAAGATTTCTTGATCTCATGACATATTTGAGGTTTGATGATTCATCCCCCAGAAGTGTAAGAAGGGAAAAAGAATAAATTTTCAGAGATTTGTGGGAGATAGTAAATGTTAACCTAGGGATGTTTTACTTACCTGAAGAGAATCTCACAGTTGACGAAGGAAGGTGTGGGTTTCGACAGTATATAAGTTCAAAGCCGGACAATAATGTAATTAAGATATTCTGCGTTTGTGATTGTAAGACAGCGTATCCATTGAAAGGTATGCCTTTACCTTGGAAAAAATAAGAAAGAAGAAATAAAACATAATGTAGCTGAAGATGTTGTTACGACTTTAGTAAAACCGTTTCATGGTACAAAAAGAATGTTACTTGTGATATTTTCTTTACGTCGCTTCCGCTAGCAAGAAAATTGCTACAAAATGGTCCTATCATAGTAGGCACTGTAAGAAAAAAATAAGACATTCATGCCAAAGGAGTTTCAGCCAAATAAAAACCAAGAAATGGAAAGCTTAATCTTTGGATTCGCAAAGCTCAATCTTGTTTCCTATGTACCTCACAATAACAGACCCGTAGTCTTACTATCAAGTATGCATCATTCCTATGATATCATTGCAGAAGAATCAAGTAAACTAGACATCATTCTGTACTACAATAGTACCAAACGAGGTGTTGATATCCTGGACCAAATGATTCGCAACTATTCCTGCAATCGTAAGACAAACAGATGCTTATGAACTGCATTGATGTGTCCGCGTTGGCAGCCTACATATTGTTCTGCAATATCAAAGACCATCAAATTCATAAGCAAAATTACTTACGACATCAATTCTTGGTTGATCTAGCTGAAGAATTAGTATAACCGCAATCAGGAAACTCTCTAAATTTGGGCTTCAGAAACACATCCTTACATCTATGCATGATTGCGTCCCTTCAACAACACAGCAAGCAGAATTTGGCGTGGAGTCTCCGAATAAAAGAAGACGTTGCCACTTTTGTCCAGCCAAGAAGAACAGGATGCAAAAGGAAATAGTGATGTGTGTAAGAAAACTGTGTGTGAAGAGCACTGTCGGGTGTCAAGAAGATGCTTGAAGTGTTTGGGAAAGTCATCATGAATTGTTTCTTCAAGATGCAGGTTCCGAGAGAGCTTTCGTGAATTGCAGTGAACAAATATACTAAATCCGCGTAGTTGAGAGACTAATTCGCTTTATTCAGTGCAGAACTGAAGAACTAATTACAATACTCCTTAAATTTTAAAATGTCTAATTATAATATAATGATCATAACTAACATTATTATATTATTCTATCATGTAAATGTACCTTATAAAGAATAATACATTAAATAGGTGTTATAATGCATAGAGTGAAAATATAAATATAAAAATATATTGAAATCAATAAATATATATACTTATAAAAAGATTACAAAGAGAAAATAACATTATTCTAAAAAGGCACCAAAACTATATTAAAATAACTATGAAAATTACCATGAGCCTCGGAGGCTCACCTTACGTAAATTAAGGGTAAAAGTACCTTGCGTAGTCTAGGGCTAATGTTTTTTGCGGCTTGCTGTACAGAATGCTTCAGTTTGAATTCATAAACAAAAATCACTCCCAATGTGTGCTCTTGGTACACTTTCATATAATCCTGTTCAACACTCACTGCCTCCTGGCTGTCTGGGTACCCAGCCTGTTTGCTGGACGCATGCAGAGTTTGTGACGTTAGAAGCACAGTCAATCCTTATGTTGTGTTGCTGAGGTGTGTTTCCCACCAGGCGTCAAAGTGGTCATTTCATTCGCACCAAGCTAATAATACTTTTAATAAAGAGAACAAGGTTTTTTTTTTCGTTTCAGTATTCAATAATAGTAAACTGGTTAATAAATTCTTTTGCAGACTTTTCACTATAATTTTCTTATGCCGTAATTACAGATTAGATATTTGTATACTTATCCGTTGTATCTTGCGTATCGAAACCTCTCTACCTCTTCCGTGCGCGTAAGTAAGTCTGTATGATATTTTCAACTTAGTGTGCGGGCGGTGAGACTTAATTTGCTGATAAAAGGAAAGATGGGTAGCGGGTAAAAAAAACACTATCGCTGTCTCGCGTTTCAAAGACATTGCTAAACAACCCTCTCACACTGTCAAGTTTCTTCTTAAGTCTATCACGTGGCGAGTCGTTCAGCTTTTAACTAGTTCTTTAATTTTGCCGAAGTAATTAAATACTTCCCGTCTGCGACTAAGTGCAGTCCCAAACTTTATTTAAATGCGGCAGGGAACAGCTCTGATTTTCTTTCTCTCGCACAACAAACAGCCAGTGATCAAGCCTCATCGGATGCAGTTTAGCGTAGACCTCGAGAAACAAGTGTCATTTGTGAAGTTTCGTATAAATAAACTTCACCACTTTATAGATGTGCTTACGTACATCAGTAAATGTCAATAATGTTTTTATATATTTTTTATTTTAACAACTAAAACAGTAATATGAAAACAATAAGTAAAATAAAAATAAAAATACGGTATAAAATACAGTAAATAAGTTTATATGTACAATAAATAAGTTTACAGTAAGTAAGTTTATAAGTCTCTAGTTTAAAACTTTGTCAAATCACTGATTTACAACCAACAATGGAACTTTTTCTGGTTACGGTAAAGTCTGATGATGCGAAAAGATGTTTGTAAAGGTTCAACAGCTCGTATATAAAAGACATTTGAGTGAGATTTTTTTCGTGTATACATAAAAAAAGTTTAGAATTCACATTCTGTCTGGTATTCGAACATTGAATAGAGCGAGGCAAAACGTGTAATGCTCTGAATGTCTCGTGCTTTGTTATACAAAAGTCTAAGATCGCTCGGTGTTCTCATATGTATTGAATACTCTCAGAATGAAATTACATGTAAAATAAATAATTTATAATTCACGTTTGAAAAAATCTGCTTTATTTACGAAGTACTTTTCGATCACAAATTTTATTTAGCTTCTGTACGTTTGAGACACAAATCAGTCCATATTGGAAAAGAATACTCAATTACACACAGAATATGAAAGATACGAATAACATACTATAAGAACGTTAGAATGCTTGATATAAAAGAGGCCATATAAGTGGTGTCCCAAGAGCATAACGGACATTGAAATCACATTATTAGTCATTATTAATGTGAAATGTAAAAGTAAGCTTTAGAATTTATGACAAATGAAAATGTATAATTCATTATACAATATACATGAATCACTAAGAATTCATTATACATGAATCACTAAGGATTTATTATACATGAATCACTAAGAATTCATTATACATGAATCACTAAAACTTCATTATACATGAATTCATTATACCTAGGTACATCTCTAAGAGAAAGGAAAGCCGCAAGGGCAATTTATGACGTATTCTTCGTCAATTTATGGCGGCAGCTTTGGAATTCTTCCTTAACCAGAGACCCAAACCTCATATCTAGGGTTACCATACGTCCGTAATTTGTACGGACAGTCCTCATTTTAAAGACACTGTCCGTGTCCGTACCGTACTTCACAAAAATTAACTAAATATCCGCACTTTTCAGTTAATCAGTTCTTGGCTGTTAATTTACAAATACATACTACACCATTAGAAACATTCGCGTTACACACAAATGCAAATTCTTCTAACAGCATTAAACTGTAGTATTGCCTAGTGTTTGTTCTTGCCTAGCGTTGTGTGTACAATGTTTATTATTGCCTAGCAATGTTTTAGAAACACAAATGTATTGAAACGTAATGGCCAGAAGATCCTCCGACCTTGGCAATAGAAAAGATACAAATCTAAACAACATCCTATGATTAGAGGCAGATAGGTGTGTATTTTATAATGGTGTCGCAAGTATTTGTTCGGAGTTTAATTCTATTTAAATATATAATTGTCCCTTAAGTTAAATTGTCCGTATTTAGTCCACAAATATAATGGTAACCATATCATATCCCAACCACAAGATTTCTTTTTTTTTTTTTTAACTTGGCCAACCTAGTACTCACATGTAATAACTTCATCTTTGACGACAAACACTATCTTAAAATCTGAGATACAGCCATGTGTACGAGAATGGCACCTTCCTATTCTAATCTGTTCATGGGCAAGCTCGAACATTATTTCCTGCAAACCCAGCCTTTGACTCCACTACTTTAGATCCGTATTTTGGATGACGTCCTAATGATCTGGTCTCACGGTAAGATTAGTCTCAACACATTCCAAGAACAGCTGAACCAATTCCGTGTTGTCCAATTTACTGGTCCATTTCTAACAAAAGAGTCACATTATAGTTTCGGATCTATAGGCTGCCGAAAGCGTGGGAAAATAAACTATATAGTTTCATGTTTCTAACACGACGAACAGTAGAGTTGATGCGGCATGGTACCGTTAAAGCTGCACTATTAAAAATGCTACTTCAAAATTTCACGATTGGCCTGCAGGGAATTTCTCAAAGGAATTTGGGAATTTCCAGAAATTTTCCGAAAAAAAGGTGGGTCGAAATGAGCGTGAATGGGACAATTTTCTCCAGGAAATAATAATTCATTTGCGCCAAGTTGATATCTCAAGTAGATTCCATATACCAAACGATTTTCTAAATAAAAAAATGCATGATTGCATAACAAGCAGGAGTAAGAATTGCATAATTTCATCAAACATTTTATTTGTTTCTTATCAAAGAAATTAAATATCATTGTCCGATCGGATGCTGGGGATGATCTATGTCGTCTTTACTCACACGGAAAGTCATTTAATGCATGATCATTTCGACCTATCTCTACTTCAAAAATATTCGGGAATCACCTACTTCCTTTGGGAAATCCCTTGAGCGTCCTTTGCTGAATTTTGAAATATGCATTTATAAATAAAGCAGGTTTAAAGTCTTTGACGGTACCATGCCGCATCTTCGTAATTTTAGAAATATGAAGCTCTGAAGTTCATTTTCCCATGCTTTCGGCAGCCTTAGCCCCGAAACTATGCAGATTTCGAAAAATTGTCAGAACTTTTGTCTTGTTTCGATCTGAGGAATTACCTCCCGAAGTTTGTCGGTGTAGTTCATAAACACCCTGCATATCTGTAGTAAGAATCCGGGACCACTCATACTGAAGACGAAAGCTCTATGACTAGGTCACGCAGGAGACTAATTATATTATTGTTATTATTATTATCGTTCTTAATATGTTATTATGTAGTCTGATAGATACTATATTATTTAGAGACTATATTAATATCGGATTATTTCTGATCACTTTCTTAGTATATTACCTAGGTTATATTATGCCACTGTGTTGTTAAATTTTCTGTTTCAGAAACTGCTGGATTCTGTAAGCAACTTGCTCAACCCACTAAACAAGAACGCATGGGACAAATTACAAGCTTCTGGTGTTCATCCTGGTTCATTGCAATTGTTAGAGGCTTTTGAAATATGGCAAATGGAGAACTTAATGAAACTTGATATCAAAGACAACGAAACATATATTATTACAAAGGCTACAGAAAATGTTGGTAAGATATTCTCAATTGAAAACCATAACATAACTTCGACTGTCTTGTCAATTTTCTGCTTGTTTATAAGGTTACTCTCAAGATGTCTCTCCCCAGGGAAGCAATCTTCTTTCGAGTGGCTGTTCTATACATCACTCTCGCAAAATGTGAGCTTATTCAGAGAAACATATAAGTTTAATCAACAATTAAAGCTACCGTATCTTTGACTAATTCAGTTTACAATTTATTAAATGTTCATGTATCTATAATCTAATTTCGTTTGAAGTGCGAGCGATACTATACCTCGACAAGCACTCTTCATGGTAGCATCCAGAAATATCGGAAAAGATCAGTCTAATGACAGGAAACAGGACCCAAAACTGCGTGTTTTCCCAGTTCTGATTTAAAATCCACCACCTTAACCAGTGGACTACGAAGATGGTCTATTGATAGCTCGTTATTATGAACACAAACATAGTGAAGATTATAAATAGTAGTTAAACGTGTTATCTGCTTAAATCATAGAAACAAAATGATTTGAAGAAGAACTCATAATCAGGAAACCATTATCATCAGAAACAATTCATAGCAGAGCGGTTCTTAACCTGTGGTCTGCGGACCTCCGGGGGCCGCGATGTCCTCACAGGGGGTCCGTAAAGGCTAAAAGTTATATTTTGTATTTAATACAGAAGGGAAGAAAAAATAATGGAATGATAAAGGCATGTTTCGCTGCTATATATTCACAAATTTATAAGGATACAATCAGTGAGGTTAAATTGAGAGAGAAACCCACTCTAAAATTTCGTTGTGAAAAGGTTGTACGGAAAATATTATCTGCTCTTTTGAACTGCAAGGTCGCGAGATCGAGATTACAATATTATCTTCAAAATGTACAAAAAATGCATCTTTGTATTGTTTTGTCAATACAACTAGTTTTAAAATTGCCATGAGGTGTGGTGAAAGACGTTACAACTTTTCATTGTTTTATTCTGGGACGAGAGTTAAAGCAATGACAATAAATTAGTACCATTGCTGCATACATAAGGAAGATCAAGCTGCTAAGAAAATACCAGATGAACTTAAACAGACCTGAAGTGATTTAGTTGAAAATATTAAACTTATAAAGAGAAAAGTATTAGATTAAAGACATCTTGAACAGCTTTGAAAAGATATGGACAGCAAACACCAGCAAACCCTGCTACATTGTGAAATTTTTTGGCTACCATAAGGTTAAGTTTTGTCTCATTTTAGTGAACTGAGGGACGAAATTGGTCTTCCGTATGGAGAAGCAATTTAACCTATCAGCGTTCATTTCACGGATTTTCCTGGTTAGTTAAATAAGCATATCTTCCAGATACCTTTAACCATGTAAAAATATTTAAATTAAATCTTTAAGGAAATAAGGTCACTGTTTGTAGTTGAGAAAGGCTCAAATTAATTATAAAAATTTTGGAATTGTGACAAAAACGCCCATCAAATCGGAACTTTGAGTAATTTCCAAATCTCACACATTTATTTTTGTTCCACTGACGAAGAGTTGTCTGAGGTGGACATATAAGTTATCGCACGATGTTTCGAAGATTCGTAACATAGTTTCTGTGAATTTTTTCCTATTCCTAATGCAAGCAAAAACTAGATTACAGACCCATTTTCAGTTAATGTGTATGTAATAGAAGGGCTCACAGTAGCAGAGGAAAACGAAGTCATAGAAGTATCTACGGATGGCGCACTGAAATCGCAGTTCAAAAAACAATCCCTTCCAAATTTTAGGGTCATCTACGAGATTATCCGGAATTATTCAAGAGAGCTATGATGGCATTGATGGCTTTCGTAACGTCATGATTATGCGAAAAAACATTGTCTGCTGTCGTGTGTCTTAAAAGTAAGTATAGAAACCGTTTTTGAGAAATGTAAGGTCAGGACTCAGAATACAAGTTTTAGATTTCAACCCCAATATAAGAAGACTTGTAAGTGAATTCAGCACCAGCAATCTCTTTAATTACATGCTCCATTTCTCCATCACACTTGGCGGTGAATAATGTGAAACTTCGTACAAATTATATTCGTGTCAATTTCTAGTTTTCATTTTTATGTAATATTTTGTACATATAATTTAATGTATTTCTAATTTCAGTTCTTCTGGCAAGACCAAAAACTGATATTTAATTTGTATAGAATCGTTACAATAAAAATAGTAGATCAGTAAAAATTATAACATTTATGAAGAGAATAATAAATATGTATATGCACTTTACGGTGTTAAATCTTAAGTCTTGGTGTTCCGCGGATACAAAAATGTATTTAAGGGTGTCCGTAGTAAAAAAAAAAAAAAAAAAAAAGATTAAGAACCGCTGGTTTAGCATAACGGCTTGTTTACTATCCCAGCACCTCTCCGTAGAACCAAATAAGGAATATTTAAGTTGCGCCTCATATATTCTCAACTTAGCACTAGAACTTATGTAGATCTATGTAGTACGATTTCTTTCTAATAAATAGATTTCTACGTATACAATTCTATGAAATTAAACAACTTCAACAACTTAATTATAACAACTATATAATAAATGAAACATCTCAGAAATTGATATTGTAAGAAACAAAATAACAATCTGATCGTATCAAATTAGAGTACAAACTCTGTACAATTTAGTGCAGTGTTTATATGCGTGTAAGAAAAAGCGCTGTAGGCAATCATAGTTCTATGCGATAACTGCAACAGTTCATAGGTAAAGCACTTCAAATAATAATAAAATCACTTTCAGTCACATGTTATCTTCTTGGTGAAAAGCTATCTTGTATCTCACAAATTGTCACGAATGAAGTTTTGTAATCATTATGTCTTAAGTCTATTCTATACTGAATCACAAACTGAATACTTGAATCACTCTGGAATACCCTCGTTCCTAAACCTCCTCTCCTATGCTCTTCGTTACATCAGACAGTGATGAGTAGAGCATTAATCTCTTGGGAAACAGTGACTAACTTCATTTCTCATGATCTTCATATTTATTTTTGTTCATATTTTAACCGCACAAGAAAATAATGAAGTCCCTTATTGTTTGTTTTGCTATTGTTCACTACATCTAACAGAAGAGCATTGTAATGAGTCCGTGCTTTCTGGATTTGCTTGTGGTAACAGTTTCCCATGCTTCTTTGTCATGTAGCTGTATTTGAATCAGGTGTAGTCACGTATTATTTGTCTAATGTGAAAGTTTTCACTCTCACACCTGTTTACTTGTACGTGATATTTGTCTTTTCTGTGAAGAGTCGCATGCGATCTTTATTCGTTATTGGCTCAGTGATCACATAACACTGAGTTATAATTTCCTTAACACCTTCACTTGTTTGTCTAGAAAATGCAAGGCGTTAGTACTTTATACTTGAACCTTAATTCAATCAAAGCCTACTAGGGAAATGTTGGTGGAGTCATGAATAAATCTCTAACAGTATATAAACCACTAATTCTAATTAGCGTACAGAATATACCGAACCTTCAATTCAATAACACAATTAGGTTAAGTTAGATTTTGTTCTACTTTAGCTTAAGCTTCTATTACATACTATAGAAACACCGGTATTAATTAATGACACGCGAAGGATCATAATCTGATTTCACTACTACCCCCTAAGGGAGAGACAACTAACATTTTATAAATTTAAATAACTGAAAAGAAAATTCTGTAAACAAACTAACAATATTATTTTTCTTCTTCTCAGGTTTCTGTAATATTCGTAACACTTCCTTAACTATGTTTTTTTTTCTTTCGCTTAGTGCAACCCTGCAGTTTATGTTGTTTAATTTCCTATGACCATGGTTTTTCATTCTTTCTCCTGTATCAGCTGTGGGATAAATCATATCTTCTGTGTTATTCAAGAAGTACAGTAAGGTTATAATAAAATACACATAAAATTATATTGGACAATTTAAATTCTTCACAATATTGTAGAGTCAATCTTATTAATTTATTTTGGTAAGAAACCATACACGAACATCAGAATCACCAATCATGTGCATTAAGAAGAAATTATTGATTTAATCGGAAACGATGGGGATGTAATTGAGTCCAACATTTCTCACAGAATAAAAACTTCGTATATCAAAAGATTTACTTTTCCCTAAAGCGAGATAAAATTATTCACAATTTCAGAGTTTACACAGCCATATTTCCGGTCATCTTTCTTGTACAAATAATGTCGCAAGAATATACATGATTCATACATATATTGTAAACAGTAACCAAAAATATGTTAATAATACTGGACAACAAATATAAGGCTTCAAATAGTGTTTCCAAACATTTTTATAAATATGGGTCAAAGTGCGTTTGTCTGTCCGTTGTACAAGTCCACACTTTGGACGAATCTGCACCAAACGTTGCATGGCCCTTCTCTTGACCAAGGGAATATCGTGAACTATGTCTGCTTTTAAAATACTCTGATCGAAAACCCTAGGGAGGTACTGGTCCTGAGGAGACCATTGATATAACTAAATATAATTCTTTATGCAACGAACATGATAACTTCATTGTTCAAGATTAAATACGAAAAAGCAAATAACCTTCATCCCTTCCAAGGTAATAAACATCTAGGTCTTCAGTTAGTATTTAATAATATATATCATTCTGAGTTATCACTATAACTCTAATTTGTGTCACAGTTACCAATTATATATTTCTCTTTCATTTCAGTAATGATGCTTTACAAATTTACTAACAACTCGTTTAGAAGAAACAACTCATTCATAACACCAGATTATTCACAACCGAATTGGAAGGACGTAGAAGATGCATGGAGTGATCTTTATGATAAAATAGAAGGTGATGTATATTCGAGTGATATTATATCTGTATTACATCTAGAAAGGGGAATACGTACAAGCAGAAATTGTGTCATTAACATTACGATACAACTTAAAACTTTGTGATGTTAAGCTAATGTTTTTGTTTGTTTGTTTGTTTGTTTTTTGCGTTTAAAAATATATTCCTTCTATCTATTTAACTACCAATCTCAATGAATTTTTTTTTATATAGATTGCTGAATTTTAATATGTAAATCATATAAATCTGTATTGTTGTACTAAGACAACTTAATTTTTTCATTACAGTTCCCACCAATATATTCTCTGATTCTGAATGCAGCATCACATGTGTTATGACAATGATTTACAATACTCTTAATTCAATACTACCACTTCAAGTAAACCAAGCGTAAGTATCTATGTGTATTTTTTATATATTCAGAATCTCCATTGTTTACATTATTTCAATTTTATTTATGGCCTTTAGGGATCTAAGGCTCAGGCTGCGATAGGGGAGGGTAATGGATTCGGGAAGGTGTCGGCCAGTGCCTATGTTGAAGGTGCCATCCCGGTATTTGCCGGGTGTGACTGAGGAACGATCCTGAAAAAACTCAGTCGGGATAGTCGGTCGCTGGGATCGAACACATGACCTCCGGAATGCTACGCCAACGCTCTACCACTGAGCTACGGCGGCTCGGTTTGCTTACATTATACGCAGTGTTCGATTTGTTATAAATTGCGAAAGGAGAGATCCGATAACTTGTGGTTGCTAATAAGTTTCAACCTACTGCCTATTTATAAATGTAAATACAAAGATTTTATCTCTGGTTGGGGTGATATTTGGTATTAACCACCGGGAATGAAATCCTCTGGATACAGGGAAAATCTCTGACCCCTCTGCCCCCGATAAATCGAACACAATTTATACGTATACGTGTATGTATAAACTGTAGTGTAGTGTATATTGAATAAAAGAAGTGGAATGGTTACTTTTCTTTCCTTCTATATTCCGAGAGGATAGGCGGTAAGTTGCTCTCATTAACAAAATATAGAATTTATGCTTGTATTTTGCTACTGAATTTTGGCTATCAGCATACTCTACATCCGAATCCAAATGTTTGCCTTATGGATTGGTACCAGAATATTTCTAATACCACAAAAACCATGCACAAAAAAGGGAGCAAATTCCACGTTATCAATCTACTAGTAAGTCGTGAAGGACTATTCAAAGAGTCTTAGCTTTCTGTCAGTCGTTATACATACTAATATTTTCGAAGGCGCGGCAAGGGCTAGCCACAAAATAAATCTCAGTTATTCGAGTAATCCTTTATAACTTACCTAGTATATCGATAAAATGAAACTTGACTGCCTTTAGATCTCACTTCTAACAATAGAGCATTTGGGCGCGAAGAACTTTGCTCTTTTTATACAACTTTTGTGGTGTTTCCATTAATTTTGTAAGGTAATTTTAGTTAAGCAAATCACTAATATGTGCTGTTAAAAATGGGTTACAATACTCCATAGTTTAAATAAATTAAGCATGAATTATGTATTGGCATAGGAAAAATGCTTTAACATTAAACCTGGATACCAATGTTATCCCCCCTACCGGCAATTTCAGAAAACTTCTAAGAACACTGACAGTATGCACCTACGCAGGTAACATACATCTTTATTGTACATTTAAATAACACACCAATGCTCCTTACTGGTTATTCTAGAAGCTATTTGAAAACACTTGCGAAAGTGTACAGCTGTATTAACAGATCAGTCCATTAGTTTCGAGAAAGTTTGGAGGAGAAACGCTGTGATTTTACGTCTTTTCTCTTTATCTATATGCTAAGCCCTACATCTGCCCGAAATGTCAAGTTTCTAGGTCTACTGGAAGTAACCTGTTGGTTTAAATGGTCGGTGAGCTAGTTACTCAATATATGCTCAAAATACCAAATTTCAAGATCAGATATGTTGCAAACGTAAGAAATAGTAGCTTCGAGGATTTACTAGGTTTGTGTAAACCGTTTAGCCTCCCTGCTTCATTTAAAACTGACTGCGAGACATAGAGCTTCAGGCTTTCCGTTAATTTGGAATTTCAATTGGAAAAGTTGTGATTTTAAGATTCTCCCCTTTTGTATTTACTCTAAGTTTACGTTTGTCTAAAATTTCTGAATCTCCTGGAAGTACTCCATGAATTTTGATGAACGGTGAGTGAGTAAATAAGTATATACTCAAAATGGCAAATTTCAAAATCGAATATCCCGTGAACGCATAAACATAAAAACTTAACTTCAAGTTCGTATAATTGTAGTATTGCTGAAGAACTTAACAACACCTAGATATAGAACATATTTTTCATTGACTTTTAAAGTTATTCCTATTATATTGTCTCTATTTCGTATGTCAGTTTCTTTATATCTTAAGTGTACATACAACTATTTATATTATAATTAATATGCGTACATTAATGAAAGATAACGCTGTGCCGTATTGCTCATTTGAGAATACATATAGCATGTAAGTCTAACATTGATGATTCGATTGTAGACTTTACACATACAAGGGACACCCTTGACCTCGATCGCTCCGAACTGCACGAAAATATGCTTATAATATAAATCTTCATCACAAAACAATGGTCAGAGTCATTTCTCTGCAAAACGTTGCATTCAACCACAAGAGACATTTTAATAGAGAGGAACTTGGGTAACACAAAGAAACACAATAATTTTCCGGATTCTACGTAAGTAAGAGAGGTTTTCCTGTTTGCACCACCGGAAAGAGGATATTTAAATGAAATGTAAGGGTAGGTCGAGATGTCGCCCCGCTCCTATCCTGTCGGTCAGGAGTTCTTTTTTTCTTTGTTAGTGCAGTTCATTGTTGTGGTATAAAGATGGATATGACTCGCGAGCATTTTCGTACCCTGAGTTTTTATGATTATAAGTGCGGTATAAGCCAACAACAATGCCTGGAAAGGATACAGAGAGCACTTCCAAACCCTGCTCCTTCACGTACCACAGTTTGGTTTGCCGAGTTTTGAAGGGGAAGAAGCACCCTTAAAGATGAGAAACACCTAGGGCACCCGGCAACGGCAGTGACTGAAGAAAATGTGTTGTGCGTGGATGCCATTGTGAAGAAAGATCCGCGAGTGACTTACAGGGAGATAGAGGACCGCACTTATAATCATAAAAAATCAGGGCACAAAATGCTCTCGAGTCAACGCAACAATGAACTCCATACTAATAAAGAAAAATTTCTTCTGATTGACAGGATATGAGCTGGACGATATATCCACTTATCCTTACTCATTTAAACATTCTCTTTCCGGTGATGAAAGCAGTAAACATTTATCTCTCTCTTAACTACGTAGAATCCAGAAAATTATTGTATGTCTTTGCGTTACCCAAGTTCCTCTCTATTTAAATGTCTCTTGTGGTAGAATGCAACGTTTTGCAGGGAAACTACTCAAGACCACTGCTCTTGTGATGAACGATTTTTATTCTAAGCATGTTTTCGTGCGGTTCGAAGCATTCGAGGTCAAGGGTGTCCCTTGTTAACAATATAAATAACATCTTAGGGAAATTGGTCCATGTCTTTCTAACATTTATGGAAGCACGTCACATGATCAACATTGATCATGGTACAAGAAAACTTAAACATGCATTTGTTTTGTTTGTGTTCATACAGAAGTCACCAATAGCATCAATACATGAAATATTCCTACCATAAACTCTCCAGAGGCATTTTAGTTTTACCACACAAAAGAATCATTTGTCCCATTATCAGACCACTACTACTCACCTGTAGAATTTCAGTTCAGTCTTATTTACCTTTATCACGTTAATTTCCGGAGTTTGCACTCTACATCGCTACTTTTAGCAGAAACGTAAAAAGAACTTGCAGCATTACTTGACCTCTACTATTCACTTGCAAAGTGTAATAAAAATAAGATCAGCGTGCTTTCTTTGTAAGCTACAGAGGTTGGGTTCATCCCGTCTTCTTCTTGGCTTTTGAGATCAAATTTGAAAAGTTGTAATTTTAATGTTTCCATTTCGTTGTGTGCTAAGTGCTACCGGTGAACCAAATTGCAAATTTTTAGATCTACTTGGGTTTCGTCTATGGGAACCAATTATGACAGCACTTTTACCTATTGTTGTGAAATTAAGCTAGAATCCCTCTACTCGATTCACATCTCTCCCTCTTCTGATCCCCATTCAACAGTTTTAGCTCTCACTTCACAGAAAGTTTCTTCATACCAAGTTCTTTGTGGGTTATTACACCAACCCATTTCTTTGATATGCTCAGATTACCTGCTGTGTATCGGGTTGGAAATCGTCTGTTCTGCAAAATCCTGTCATGAACAGCGTCAATTGTTTCCGAAACAGCCCCAGTTTTCGGCCGTCACCACCGCGTTGCATAACAAGTTGAAAAATTGCCACATTCGAAGCTCGTTACACAGTTCTTGACCGTGGCGTATGATGTCCCATGGTCACCTAAAGTCTGTCATAATTTTGAGGATTTCCACTGGCGAATTCCCTTACAGGAAAAAAAAACTTCGAAGCCCCTTGTTTTAGAATTGGTACAAGTAACTTTTACTACCGCCATGTTACTTTCTCACTGAAAACAAAAGGCGTATTGCAGTTTGGCCGTGCAAATTGGTGCACCTACATGTGAATACTAGTTCTATTATCCTATATTCACCTTTCGTATGTAATGATATTCCTGATTTCTTTTCGCCTCTGCAAATATAAACCATGTGTTCACCAAGTCCTTTCCTCAATATCTTTTTGTTTGGCCCGATGCTAAAATGAACATTTTGATAAAAACGTATTAGCTTACTGGACTTTGAAAACCACATTCTTTCAACATAAAAATACCGTTGTCATAGACAAAAATCATATAAAAAAATTTTGTTTTGCTGAATGTAGTAAATTTTTAGGTAGATTTCGAAGAAAATATACCTATTGAGATCGGTACGATATGAAAGTGTATATTTAT
>JAGDQP010001878.1:0-113549 GCA_022664845.1 Lepisma saccharinum
AAGACTGTTTCGAGACAAGACAGCCTTAATCCTGTCTCGTGGGCAACACTAGTAAATATCATTCACTCGACATTGCCCAGTGAATATTTTAAAATATTTGCTTTAGTTTTTCGAAATATCACATGATTGATGTTGGAAATGTGGTTTAAATAACCCAGAATTTCCAAACGCTATACTTGATGTTAATATTGAGCTTGCGAAATTGAAGGTTGATCTCAAAGAGGAATCAATTCTCGATTCGTTCCTAGCTGTCATTATTCATTCTCGAAAGACTTTCTACCTTCAAAGTCTGAAAGCTTTTCTAAAGATATTTACTTTAGAAAAGGAGTCAATATTAACTATGGTATTATAATACCTATCGAAGATTAACGCAGAACTTGGAGGAAGCTGATTCAGCAGAACTTGAAGGAACGAACAGACAAAAATCTATTCGTTAGGAATTCTGCTCTTTTTCTAATTAGAAACCAAGAGCTTAAAGGTGAATATTGAAAATAATAGACAATTTTAAAGTTTAAGTTTGCATAATTTATTACTTGATAGTCAGTATACCGATTTATCCCTGACACTTCGCTATTTTTATGTATAACATTCTAATCCGACAAGAATAATATAAATAATCATCGTTTCTCTGAATACATAAAGGAAATGGAATTTCATTCTTTCCTTTTTCCCTGTGAAACGACCACAATTGTAAATCTAATCTCTCTGTTAGCTCAATTTTCAAAGGATTTAAGAATGATTTCTTTTCCATTTGAGCCAGATGACAATTTAATCAAATTTTAAAAGATTCAGGGAATGAATCTTGACATTATGTACATATTTGACATATTCTATGTATACAAATACAGAATCATTAATAACATTTGTGTGTGTATTTCAAAATACCTGTCAATTCATATGCCATATTAAATTGCTTATGGGTTCAAATTCAAACAACACATAGTCAAACATATACAAAACTTTGCTTTCCACGTGGAAGTAGAATATTTGTGTACATAATGCAATGCATGAATGAATGAAGAAACATTATAAAAGCTAGATATTACAAAGAATTCTCTCAATGTAGTTTATTTATTATTTCGATTATTATTTTCCTGAGGTTTTGATGCATTTCTATTCTTTTTGATATTATTTTAAGTAAATGTCGTTTGATGAGAAATGCTTTTCTTGAAATGTGTGTGTGAATGATATATTTGTTTCACATGCAACATTTTGAACTTAATGAAAACAATACACGTACATGGGAGAGAATTTGATTGTAATTGTTCAAAAGTATCGATTTCAATCACTTTTATCATTTCATTTTTTTTCTACTAACAAAACCTTTTACATTAAATAAGTTTCAAATTGACATATCTGGTAGAAGTGCTATGAAAGTTTAACAGTTTAAACAAACGTAAGAAGAAAGATAGTTTGTGTTATTTGGAAAATTACTTCAACCTTTTATTTCTATTGAACGGAGGAGAAGTACAGAGATGTTCCAAATTTCTGTCTCTTGCCAACTCTTACAGCACAAAATCTACAACTCCATCCAGTTCTATTAATTTCATGCTGTTCGAAGCAAAGAACAGAAGTCAAAATGTTTCATGTATTCAAGAACACCTTATGTTAACTATTAAAGTCATTCTAAAACTATTGATCTGAAGTGCACACAATATGCACTGCGTGCACAAAAAGATTTAATACGATAAATTGAGTGCAAATTAGCCGCATTATTTGTTGCAGTGACATATACAGGATGAGGCAGACTTGACTCATCATTTTGAGTTACGTAGTACTCAACTGATAGTAAGGGTGAGTTAAAGCTAGATACAACATAAAATTAGTCTAAGCATGTCGTTTAACAATCATGTCTCATTGGACAACAGCACACCAGGCTCTTGATGTTGAAATACCAATTTTAAATAGAGACTTAGTGACAGCGACAAAGTAAATATTCAGACAGATAACTTTCCAAACATGGAATATTCTAGATCGGAAGTCAATGAACAACCTGGTTCATAAATTTCAAACTAAATATTCTGCAAGAGTTAACAAACTTGCAGACAGATATCGAACAGTATGGATACTGGAGAATATCGAAAGAGTTAATGCTGCAGTCAATGGAAAACGTCATGATTCAGGTCAGATAGTGTGTCAATGTCAATGGACAATAACACATGGTTGGTGTTATATTCAGTACGTAACCTTGGTACTTTGTTCTGTAATAATGGTAAACTCGTACAATTTGCGACAGAAATATATAACATGTTTTGAATGAAGTCTCTGCTATGTATTTCTGCCTCGCCGTAAAGCTAAATATTTGGAATGAATAGTATTACACAACAAAGGGAAAAATGTCATAATTGTAGGAAATACTAGTCATGCCTTGTTTTATGATCTTCAAGCCAAGACTGAAGTTTCTATGTAGAAACCAGTCTCAAACATTTCCAACTGAAAGTTACACGTGTTCAAAGTCGAGAAGTTATCCTATTCACCCTATTCTACGGTTTCAAATTCTTTACTGAAGTATCTGTTGAAGAGAAGGAGAAACAGCGAGGGTGAAAATGTTTAACATTCATAAATTGGGATATTCTTTCCAATTTAAAACAATTTTTAGGCACATTCAAAGATAATCCTGCCCTTTGTAGATGGCTAGTTACTGGAGCTACAAACAAATGTTAAACTTACTTCTAAGATACTGAAGCATTTACATCCAGTGAAACATTTACATCTGCTGAAGAATTCAATGAATCACTTAACATTAAACATTAAGCTAAATTTATGTTCTCACACCATATTCCTCAATACGACTACTCACAAAGAAACTACACTCAAACTTATGCAGTAATTTGACTTTATAAGTAATGTCGCCTTTTTACATTGCTACTCTATATAGTCTTTCTGATTTCAATTGTACAGTGAAATTAGTTACCAACGAGAAAAGCATACCAAAGATAAAACAATATCTCAAAACAGAGGATGCACCTCTTTGTAATAAAAACTTTCACATACCTAAGTCATGAAAAGGACGCTCACACCTGCACCTCAGTGGCATGAAAAATTGTTCACTCAATGTTCTAGGTCTAGAGAGCGAGAAAACTTCGGTTTCTAGTTCGGATCTAAGGTTTGCGTTCTAAATCAAGGAAGATATAATTAATTATCTTATATTCAAGAAGGTGATATCTTCTTCTTCAACATGTATTCAGCAGCAAAAACAATTAATGCCAATAGCAATCCAACTCCATGCAAGAAAAATGCTCCCGTGGTATTTCCAAGAGAAATCGCAACTTTTGATTCCTTCTCCCTGTATCTCAAAACGATTCCCAAAGTATACCGAAAATAGTAATAGGAATCTACTTTCCACTTTAGGAAAAGACCTGATTCAAAACATATATCATTGATATGGCTTAAAGGCTGAGTAAAAGCGGAACCACGACGCATATAGTTTGCTGTTGGGGCCACCAATATTGGATTTGAACCTAAATGATAAAGTGGCATTCCATAAGCATCATAATAGAAAAGTCCTTGTAAATCTGAAACAGTACTTAATGCTACAAATGCAAAGTCTTGTCTATCAACAACTCTATCAAAAGAGTCATATGAGTCTGGCATGTTTATCCATCTTTCATCTATAATTCTGGATACTAGATCGTTCTCATAAAAGTGAATTGAATAGAACAAATCACGAAATGATTCCAGTCCCCCAAAAGAAAAACCAGAATTGACAATATCTTCCGTTGTGTATACCGAAGGATATTTCTTAGGTCTTGTAATAAAGCCAAAGAGTGCTCCTTGATATGCAGTGTTAATAACGAGAGATGTGAAGACCCAAATAATGAAGACTGTCTTAACAGATAAATTTGGCGGAGGAGAAGATACAGATATACCCAATAAAATTGATAGGTTATACATAATTGGATTACTGAAAATTGAATCATTCTTTGAGTCATCCATCACTAATCCAATTGTCATTACAACTAAGAGTATAAATGCAAGTGAGATTACTAACAAAATCCAAGGAAGTGATTGGAAAGGAAAGAAGATGTTCATCCAATGAGGATACTCTTTGGCATTAGAAATAATCCAAATGCAATAAACAAATGTTCGCGTCAGTATCATGTCAAAATATTTCATATATTGGGCACCTGGTTCTTCTGCCTTAAATCCTCCCTCGTATTTACCCAAAAATATTTCCTTCAGCTCACCAGTGAGTGTCCCGTTTGAGTACAGATAGCCTAAATACGGTTGAGAATTGTAAAGGTTGTTTGTCTTTATGGTCATATTAAGTTTGTCTTTAAGAATTCTCAACCAATTAGCAATGGTTCCTACAAATTTCCTTTTACCATTTTTAGTTACTACATCATATACACCGGGATAAGATCCATGAAGAGTCAGTCGTATGTGGCAACGATGTAAATTCTTGACTTTATTAGGAAAAAGGTCAGTTTGCATCATTAACTTATTTTCCTCCCAACGATCCAGAAGAACTTCTTTATTGACAGATCTACAATGGAATTCGGTGAAAGGGAAGTAAGTAAAAACTAATGTTCTCTTCAAATTTAATTTCTCTTCGATTTTCTTTTCTCTGGAGGGTGCAACTATGACAATATCCAGAAAAATCTCTTTTAGTGCAATACGAAAGATCCTACGAAGATCTTGCGAGGTATAATTTTCATTTACGATTATTATTAAGCATCTCAATGGATGTTTTGAATACCTTAGAATTGAGGAAATCTCCACGAGTTGTTGAAATCTCCATGATTTGTGCACAATGAAAATGTAACTTACTGAACTTACTTCATGAAACAAAAGCTTCTTCATTTTTGTCACAAGTTTTCTCTGAGGAGATGAATTGTGATTTGATATAATTATCGTTGGATGTTCTCCGACTAACAATCCTTTCATGAATTCCGTTTCTTTCTCCACGAAGTATATTAATGTTGAAGAGTGCTTGAAGTGCTTTTCCATAATGAAATTACCACAAGTAAATACCGGTATCTGTTGATTGAAGTCACTTGGAATGTTTTGGGAGAGAGGCGTGCTTTTTAAGGTTCCTGCCATGAATAGTTGAATGCAAGTGATAAACATTGATGTTGAAGACATGCTTCGAATTAATTGTTCTGAAAAGATAGATAAAAATAAAAATAGCATTTGTTTTCAATCAACATAAATCATTATTTTCAGTGTTTGATAAAATGGATTAAATGTTGAATTATATTCGTAAATATGTTTTATCCACGATTCAGTGAAGTTAATTTTTTTTTGAGTATTAAGGTAATTTTTAACATAGTGAATAAAATAATATATAAATAGTATTGTGAAAGAAAGGCAATAGAATAGGTTTGTAGCTGCAGAATGTGTAGTCTTATTCTAACAGGTAAGTCTGAGACTCACAGCCACTTCTATTAGCTCTTCGAAGTGTAATATCTTTAATACATTTCATGCAAGCTTTGAAGTTACCGTGTATGGCCAAGATATTAATAAAGGATGATTCTTATCACGTCAGTTTCCAAAGTTTAGTGATACTGTAAAAATAATTATGTGTTTCGATTGTTGTTTGTTTATTCTTTATGCATATTATATTCTTTAAGTTTCCTCATGCATACCTATATACGAATAACGAATGCACGAAAATGTATAAATATATATACGTGGTGTGTAAAAGGTTCAGTGGATAGATAGTATCAAAGAAACAAAACACAAGGCACAATCTAATTACCTTGATTGACCTTCAATATAATTGCTATCCTTCCCACCAAACTTTTGCGACTGTTCATAAATCGATTGCGAAACCGCTGTCGCACGTTCTTGGATTGCTGATATTGGATTTTAGCAGACGCACCATGTCCTTTTCATTGCCTAATTTTCCCGCCATTAATCGTAGAGTCAGTCGCCGGTCTCATGCCAGCATTTGACGCTCTTGCTCGATCATATCTGGACTTCTGTTTGAGGACGACCCTAACCTCTCAAAATAGAAAGTCCTATTTTTGGAAAGCCTGAAAGACATGATTTAATCGCGTGGTAAATAAAAACACAGAATCTGACTTTTCAAGCGTAATCTAACCCTTGGTCAGTAATTTTATTGAATTTCTTAATGCGTATATTGATAAAAGAGACACGTTATTTTTCTTCAGAAAAAATATAAACATATCTATGCCAGGAGTCGATCCCGGGTTATCTTTCCGATACGCTACAATACATCAAGCTGCCAATTCCACAGCAGAAACTTGTCAGTGTTGTTTATGGTGCAAGCACCCTGCGCGAGAATGGCCCCGCCTTAACAGGACTTTCTAAGTTGAGACACTTCTGTCGACGACTGACCCCTTCCTGTCGCGATAGCGCTTAAGCCAGTCGTAAACATTACATTCTACTCACGTGGTCTCTTACCTACACTTGTACCAACGTTTCATGCGTCTACGTCGCAACTTCCCCCATTTGCAGTACAACTGACGTTCACTCTGCGGTGAGCAGATCCGTTCGCTTGTGATGTTCAAATGAATTTGTATTTTGGTAAACAAATTAAGAAATGTGAATACTAATTAATATGCTATGTTTAATCAAAACTATTGTAATTTTAGAATAATATGCTAATCTTTCTTTCCCAACGAAAAAAGTCCAATTGTTATTATTATTAATTAAATTCACGAGTTGTTGTTTTCATTGCATACATATTTTATCCCTAGCTTGAGAGCAAAATTAAAGGTATGAAACTACTGTTGTTTTAAAATTGTTTGTTGAGTTATGTTACAAGAACATTAGGACTAATGGCTTGAGCTACGTAATCCGGGCAAAATTTGCGTACAAGTATTTTACGAATGTAGCGTAACTACATTTTTGTATCAGACCTGGCGAGTTTAACTATTGATTATACCAGGTGTATGCATAATTAGTTTCCGGTTTAACTAAGAGATGGCGCCAGCGAAAAGTACGCAGCGTATTCATTTGACACATACGTCATTTTGTTCGTCTGACATTAAACTACAAACACACACAAGTTGAGTCCGCCAAACACTAGCGTCTTTGTTTTATCGTTCAGTGATCATGTCGAAGTTTGTGCCTGAAAAAGAACATTCGCGGCACGCATTGCTTTTCTTATTTCATCAAAAGAAAAAGGCTGTTGAAAGTCATCGTGTGCTGGTAGAAACATATGGTGAACACGCTCCATCGATTAGAACATGTGAGACATGGTTTCGATAATTTAAAAGTGATGATTTCAATGTGAGAGACAGTGCGTACTCTGGTAGACCACAAAAGTGCGAAAACGGGCAATTGCAGGTGTTATTGGAGGATGACCCAACTCAAACTCAACATCAATTGGCAAAAGCATTAAATGTGTCACAAGAAACAATCAGCAGACGTTTACGAGCAATGGGGAAGATCAATACACTGGGTAAATGGGTCCCACACGATTTGAATGAACGTCGAATGGAAAATCGCAAAGTCACTTGTGAAATGCTGCTTCAACGCCACGAAAGAAAATCCTTTTTGTATCGAATTGTGACGGGTGACGAAAAATGGATTTATTTTGAAAACCCGATGCGGAAAAAATCGTGGCTTTCACCTAGCGAAGCCGGTCCTTCAACACCAAGGCCAAATCGCTTCGGCAAGAAGACCATGCTTTGTGTCTGGTGGGACCAGAGCGGTATTGTGTATTATGAACTCTTGAAGCCCGGCGAAACCGTTAATGCACAACGCTATCGCCAACAAATGATTAATTTAAATCACGCATTGATCGAAAGACGACCGGAATGGGCCCGCAGACATGGCAAAGTGATTGTGTTACACGACAATGCGCCGTCTCACACAGCATAACCAGTGAAAGACACCTTGAAATCACTTGGATGGGACATCCTTCCGCACCCACCGTACTCCCCAGACCTGGCGCCATCTGACTATTACCTCTTCGCATCAATGGGGCACGCGCTCGCAGAGCAGCACTTCAGCAATTTCGAAGACGTTGGAAAATTACTCGACGAATGGTTTGCCGCAAAAGACAAGGAGTTTTTCTGGCATGGTATGCATCAATTACCTGAAAGATGGGCGAAATGTGTAGAAGTCGATGGCCAATATTTTGAATAAAACAATTAATTTCCCTTGAAAATTACGTGTTTTCTTTACCACAAAAACCGGCAAAAACTTATGCATACACCTGGTAGAAGGTCTGAAAAAGATGCACGATAATTTTGGTTGCCCTTGCAAGCACTGATTTTATATCTATTGAAGAGCGTAGGATGCGAAATTATATTAACAACTCCATTACACTATGAGTCAACTAGATCTCACTCTGACTAACTTTCCACTGCCCGTGGAGGTTTAGACAGACGTTAGACTGCTCCACACTCGTATTATTAAGAAAGAATTTATGGGCTTCCCTTACTTATTTACTCTCTGGTAACAGCAGTAGATAAAACTTAAAACACACTGATTCTTGATAGTACATTTCCTAAAAATTTGTATGAAGTTAGCTTTCAACCAAACTTGTCTCTATTTGATTGAAAATAAACAGTGTGTAATTTGTACTGTCTTGAGCGCAAAGAAGTGCGGCACGACCGAATTTATTACAGTGACATCTCCAACAGTTCTCTTATACTGTATGGTGCTTGTCCGACGAACCTACAAAATTCGAGTGCATAATAACCCTATTAACGATTTTTCAGTTTATAGTATGTGATATTCCAAAACTCGATATATCGAAAAGTGTTAATTCAAAAACGTAACAAATATTATTTTTCTAATTAGAGTAAAAGGTTCTTTCAACTTCTGTGTTATCTGGCTATTTAACAAAATTGAACATTTTGCAACTACCGCAGCGAATGGGGCTACAAGCTTCCTACTGATCAAAACGAAGCTTGCTGATGTTTCTTAAACTATGTAATGGAATGTTGAGGATATTCATAACGTTTGAGAGGGACAATATTACATCTTTTTAGAAATCTCTGTGTATAATAAGTAACATTTTCAAACACGATTTCTCCCAAAGTATCCGGAGAAACTAGAACATAATATTTTTTTAAATAGAATTAAAGGAACTTTCATATGGTGTCAGTTGACCCATGTTAACATTTAAGAAAACTGAAGGTTTTGCCACAATAACACAGGGATTAAGTTTGTCACGATAATTCGTACCCATCAAAATTGAAGTTGACGTGTTGGGAAGATTTTTAAACAAAACTACTAGATTACGAAGTAATTTACAACAATAGAGTTCGAAAATTTGTTAGAGGAAATTTCGTCTCGTTTTGATGTGAGGAATTACCTCCTGAAATCTGTCGATGTAGTTCATAAACAGCTATATATTTGTCCTCTTTTATCTCATTTAGTGGTACTCACTCCAATCTACTTTAGGTCGTCCTGTGTAGTGGGTACTCAATTCAAACGTTATGAGTTATCGTGAGTACTGATGTTATCATGTCAGAACAGAGTTTCAAGTGATTTGAATTGAATTGAATTCTATTAATGGCCTAACAGAGTTCCAAAGAGAACAGATCGTCCGGCCATTAGGTGTATCAGTGACAAAAAGTAGCAACGTTGTTAGACATATGCAGAGCTACTGCAAATAAGGTTGTAGTATGAAGCCATCGTCTCAGAGAAATAATAATGGTAGAAATACTAAAATGACCGACAGAAACAGAAGATTATTGAAGAGGATTGTTATCTCTAAGAAAATTACTTCTCTGGAGTAGTATGTTGAGCTGAAGCTGAATCAATACACTTAAAGTGTTGGTGAAGGTGAAGAAAGGTGAAGAACCAAAGGTGAAGAACCAAACGAACAAAATTAAAATTTCCTGAGTCTTAAGATAACAGCATTTCAAATCGCACTATAGGGTAAGTAGCGCCCACACCCAAGAAAGTACGAATAAACCTCAGGGCGACATTCTCGAGTCAAGTCGCATATCAGCAACATTTAAGATTTTTCAATCCAAATTTTAAAAAAAATATCCTGAAAACAAAAGTATTAATTAATCAGAAATTTGCAGTACTCAAATGGAAGAATCTCTTCACTAAATATTTTAAAAATCTAACATTTAACAATTAGCTGGTTTTATCAGAATTAACATCTCAAATATTTTCGCTGTTTTTAATTGAAGAGAGGGAGAGAGATTCGCAAAAGAAATACTGCGTAATACCGGATTCGATCCTGGCCTCAAAATTCCAAGTAAAAACTTAAAATCTTATGAACCTAATTAAGATTTTTAGTAACAAATACAGCTTTAGCGATGTCGAAAAACCTAATAGTAAAGAGCATGTACTTTGAACACAAAGACATAGACGAATACATATGGGTGTCTCCGGATGGCAAAACTTTCAAGCAGTTTGATCACGTGGTAGTAGATAGACGAAGACACATCAACGTAATGGACCTTAGGTCGTACAGAGATACGAGAGGTGGCACCAACCATCAGTTAGTTATAACAAAAGTGAGGGAAAAGTTATGCATCGCGAACAGAGAAGGCCAATGACCAAAACAACTCAAATTCGAAGTTAAACAATTAGATAATCCGATCGTAAGAGTAGATTACCAGCTGGAAATCTCAATTATGTTCGAAATCTTTGCCCACTCTAGAAGAAATAAAGATGACATTAATGATGAAATTGATGTAAGTAAGATGTGGAAGGCAATTCGTGATACAGTGAATTACATAGCGAAGGAACGTTTAGGTAAAAAGAAAAACAATAAAAAGAAGCCTTGGTTTGATGAAGAATGCCTTAAACTTCATGAGGAACGGAAACAAGCAAGGCAACGATGGCGAATACCATTCGCTACAGTAAAGCGAAACGCAACGCCACAAGCGGGTTCAGAAACAAACAGTGAGAAAAGCTTACTCAGAATTTTCAGGAGATAGAGGAAAACGGGAAGACAAATAACATACGAGATCTGTACAAAGGGTAAAGTCGTTAAGAAAAGGTTACCAGCGTAGATTAGGGATGACTAAAAATGAAGTCGGAGATCTTCAAGCTAATCCGACTAAAATTATCGAATTGTAGAAAAATTATTTCGACAAACGTCTTAATGTACACAAGGGAGAAAATGCAGAGGGATTTAAAATCTATACACTAGAACTGTGGGTACCCGAACTTAGCGAGATCGAGGTTGAAATGTCGGTAAAGAAATCGAAATTTTTCAAATCACCAGTAATGGATAATATTCCAGCTGAATTAGTTAAAGCGGAAGGAGCGAGACTAATCAAGGAACTGCATAAATTCATAAGTTCTATATGGAGAAAGAAGGAGCTTCCAAAAGAATGGAAAACCTAATTGGTAGTTCTTGTTTATAAAAAAAGTCGATAAATCGGAATGTAATAATTATCGCGGAATCTCATTACCTCCAACATGTTACAAAGTACTAAGTAATATCCTGCTAACTCGCCTAAGCGTATATACAGATGAAATAATTGGAGGTCACTAATGTGGATTTAGAAGAAATAGATCCACGTTGAACCAGATTTTCTCCTTGAGACAAACCTTAAAGATGAAATGGGAATACAATGGGACTGTTCACCAGTTATTCATTGATTTTAAGAAAGCATATGACTCTATCAAAATTATGCAATACCGTGGTACTATTTGGAATAAAAAAAACTTGTTGAACTAGTGAGGATGTGTCTCAGTGGCCCCTTAAGCAGAGTGACGATAGGTAATAATATGTCAGATAGTTTCAAGTTTCGCAAGGGATTGAAACAAAGTGATGCCTTGTCACCATTACTGTTTAACTTTTTTATTCTAAAAATAAAAGAGGACAAAAAGGAACTAATATTGAATGGCTTGAATCAAATTTTCGTATATGCGGATGATGTAGATTTAATATGGGGACGATGAACTACAAAGTAACACGAATATCTTAGTAGAAACGTGCGATGAGATAGGGCTACAGGTAAACATAAACATCAAAAACATAACAAGCCGGAAAACTGGGAATGAAGGAAATAGATACATAAGAATTAAGAATGAGAACATAGAGGAAGTAAACAAATTTAAATACTTAGAGGTATATGCAACAAGTACAAATGAGGTCACGGGAGAAATAAAAAGTCGCTTAGCATTGGGCAACACATGTTTCTACTGTCGAGAAACTCCAAACCTCGCAATTAATATCAAAGAAGTTGAAATTTAAAATATACAGAACTGTTATTCTGCCGGAAATACTTTACGGATGCGAAAGTTGGAGTATGCCACTAGCAGATGAATGTAAATTACGAGTGTTGGAAAATAAGATCTTGAGAAAGATATACGGAGCGAAACGAGACGATATGAGTGGAGAATGGAGGAGAATACATAATGAAAACTTTACGGACTTTACGACTCAATTGTAAGAATAATGAAATCGCGAATATCTAAGGTGGACAGACAATGTAGCTCGGATGGGAGGGGGGGGGGGGGGAGGAACGAAGATTATATTCGATCGTGGTTGGTAAACCGGAGAGAAATAGACCGTTGGGAAGAACGAGACGACGCTGGGAGGATAATATTAGAAAGAATCTTCGAAAAAGTATGTGTTTGTGATGAAAACTGGCTTGATCTTGCTCAGGATAGAATCCTATGGAGAATGTTAGTCACTGCGGCGATGAACTTGCGAGTTCCGTAAGCCATAGAGTAAGTAAGGAAGTAACAAATACCGAATCAAAAAGGCAAATTAAAAATGAACACTCCCGGATCAAACCTACGTTGAAATAACACCCAATACCAATCTTATATACTGACTCTGTATATACCATAATATTAGAATTTATATATATATATATATATATATATATATATATATATAAGCGTGCAGATCAAAGAGGAAAAGGAGACTAGTTTTGTCGGTTGTACTGTTCTAGAATATGTATTACATTATAGAATTGATGTAATATCATGACTTACTTTGTAACCTACTCCACATTTGTTAGAATAATGTTAGTAGATCCTGAAAGAGATATTCTGATAATGTACTCTACTGTACTTCACGTAATGTGTGGCCAATTACTGAAATCTAAAAGCTTAGTCAAACTTTTGCTTCTTCAAGAAGGAAATCTGGTTCAATATTTTGGGTATTGAAATAGCAACCCGTAATTATTGTTCACGTAAAATTGTCAATGTTATGATTGTCAATGTTATAACTTTTGCTGGTAACAACACAAATGCTAATAAGCGAGGCAATTATTTTTTTCTGGGACAGAAACAAGCCAAAAAGTTAAATGTTGTTCAATAATTGACAGTCAGTTATTTAGAAGTGATATTATCATGTCTTTTGTCGCCACGTTTTTCTTTGAACAAATTGGTCGTACGAAGACTCTGGAAGAAACTTCAAAACAAACAAGGAATATTAATAGTTTCAATTGATGTCTGTTTTTCTAATGCTCAAAACTGTGATGTGGAAAGTATGCTATAATTGTTCCTTTTGACATGGAGTGTATAAGAAGAACAAATTGTTGTTAATTATCATCAGTCGCACGTGTTCCTAAACGTTTTGAAAATGACAAGATTGTCTTAAGAAATAAAAGACAAGGACAAATCATAGGCGTGCGCAAGACCAGAGATTAATGGAAGCAAACTGTTCGGAAAAACGTTTAACAAAATAATTGCTTTCGACGTAAGTAAATTATTGTTGTTACTATTACGATGGTCGAATTTCATTATTCACGATTCTTGTCAGAAACTTACAAACAAAATAAATATATAAATTCCCGGAATACTTCTACGGATTTATATAGTCCAGTGCATTTAGGCTTTTAACCTGGACAAAATAAATAACTAAAGCGGAACCACTTGAGATGTGTTCGTCATGTTTCCTTGATCATATCCTGAAAGCTGATATCTTGGATTTGGATCGGGAATTTTAAACAGGAAGGGGGGAATATAACATATTGTTTTAGGTTAGTTCGTTCCCAGAAATTCAGTTGTGAAGTCATTTCCCACCTTTGTTTATTTGCTTAAATATATGGACCCTGATATTTTGGCTTTGCCGAAAAGTGATTTCCTTCTGTCGTTCCAAGTAGTTCAGAATGGTGTTAACTATCTATGAGTGGATCGATATTATGCTAACGAGTGGTGATCGCAATTCAAGGGTGGTTGCAGCTAACATTGAAACATCCAGACGTCAAAAGTTCAGATTGTAACCAAACTTTGTACATAAATTGATCATCTAGAGAAACATTATATTTTTTTTCAGAATCTACCGTTCAATAGGAAGGGCGTAAAATGTAATTAATGAACGAGGTTTGGCCGACGGAGAGAAGTAGAAGGATCACTGTGAACATTCATTCGCAGTGTCCTCGTGGAGCAAGTGAGAGAGCGTTAGCTTACAATGTGAAATGTCCGCGGTTCCAGTTCTGCTCATGTTTGTTTGTTGTATTTTTTCAGTAGTGCATGTACTAATGTTATATTTTAGGATATGCTTTTGACGTATAAAGTGCAAGTTATTGTTTTGTAGCTTCCATTCACGTTCTTCTTTTTCCTTCATTTATTGAAAATAAGCTAATTTACAAAAAAAAATACATAGTCCAATAATTACATGTTCACATAAAGAACAGAAAGAGGATGAATATCCGAATAAATAAACGGTTGAATTACACATGCGAGATCGTTATTATTATTATTACTGATTCCGTTTATTCTCATATTCGTACTGTCTCTGTTATTTATGTTAACATATAATTGTACTATGCATATTAGCTAATTTTTAATAAATTGAGGAAAAATAGAAATGCGAATAAAAAGCAAACACAACAAAACAAGAACATCCACTTTACATACTTAAAGCATATTCTAAAATATAAGATTTGCGCATGTACTACAAAAAGGTACTAAAAGTTATTATCATAACTAGGACTCGAACCATGGACGCCATATTTTTTCAGAACGATTCGCCCTCGCTCCTCTCTGAGGATAACTCACGTGGAAACACTTCCGGTACATATAGCCCACTCGCGCAGCTTGAACTATAAGTAACACAGAGAATCGCTTCTTCCGCAGCTCCCAGCTCAATCTAATGGTTAATCCATCGGCAAGCTGATCCGAGATCGAACCCTTGCATGGTTACTTTTACATTAAAAAAAATAAAATTAACTTCTTTTCTTTTTTATGTGTATACGCATTAGGAAATTTAATAAATGTAGTGATTTAATATACCAAATAGAGGCTACTGAAAGCTAGGATGTATATAAACCAACCAGCGCATGATGCACACTGAGAGAAGCTAATTATACCAACTGACTTTCAAAAATACACAGCAACACGAAAAAAACGCATGATATTTTCATTAATCTTAGACATAATAAACTTCGGTGTGAGTAGTTATTCGTTATACGAAGTCCAAATATTAAAACAAATGGTCTACCAAATGCAACAACAGAGTAACTACCTAAATGAACAAATCCAAAATATAAAAGAAGATACATTAACACACCTAGCCGAAAATGTGACAATAGTTGTTGAAAAAATGACTTCAAATGTACACAGTGAAATTATAAAGTTATTATGTTCAGTTGCAACGAATGAGCGATTTCTCATATCACTTCTGAACTTCCAAGTGCTAGAACAACATTTTGACAACATCCTACAAAGTATATTGGAAAATACTGTTACAGATATTAATTAAACCATTCTTGACTCGAGAAATCAAATCAAAATCCAAGGCCCCGAAATTCCATCCTACAAGATGATTTAGGAATTTTTTTTGCCAAAGATCAAAAAGTTTCTTAATCAACTTTGATTCGGTACCAGCTAACTTGTATCTTATCATTCAAGTAGCAATAATAGGCCAAAAGAATTATGACATTTTATACAAAGTATTTAATAATGGCTTCTTATCCGATTCAGCACATTTGAGACTGACCTTAAAAAAATACGCAATTAAAACAGAAAATTCTATCTTCGTAATTGATATATCATTATGCAACAAGCAGCAAATGTTCACAATCTGTAAAGTCCAAAAAGAAGCAAAATTTTCAAAACAGCTCATCAAATTGCCAAATTAGACCTCAATCATCAAATCAAGAAGAGTTTTACACGTATACACCATCAGGATTACTCATAGCAACTAGAAATGGTATCAGATTACTGAACGTTCATGCACAAATAAGAGCCTAAAATAATAAAACAATCCCATACAGGTATTATTTTTTTATATGAAGAATTTGATCTTATTTCGAAAAATGTTCTAAAGCTACAAAGTAGACATATAAGTGGACTAGAAGTAAAACACTATAACCTGCCGAAGAAATTTAACAAAATTTCCCTCACGTTTCCAAACTTTGCAAAAGACAATCGATCACCCAGATAGTTAATTGAAGCATGAAAAGAATAATTTAACGATCAAGTTCCAAGATCTACACTTGCATCCTATGATATCATGGCTAACAATAATCTTAATCCTAGTAATATTAGTGCTATTAACTGTCATAACTTTAATTTTGTATTGTCTTCACCGAGGAATGAAAACTAAACATGTACCATAAAATTCTGTCACTTCAGATGATCACAGTCATTCTTCTCGTCTTATTAATATTAGTGTTATGTTTCATAAATATTGTGATATTCTGTGTCTTATATCGTGTGCAACGTCAGTTTGATATTCTGTACGAAATCAAAACACCAAAGGAAGGAACCAAGAACAACGATGGATCCAGCAACATCTTTCCCCTGGAATCAATTCGCATCCAAAGTGAAACTACCACCAACAACGACGACATAGTTTTTCCCCAAAGCAGCAGTGAAATCATCAACAACACCAAAAAGGAAAACTGATACACGATTAGTGTGATTTGGTGTATTTGTTTTAAGTGAATCGAAGCAAGAGAAAAAGGGATTAACCCCACTGAGAGGAATGACGCTCAGTGAGCTGGCCCTGCTGTGGGAAGTTTAGCCACACATATTTCTCCAGAAAGTCAATAAAAGTACAAATATGAGTACATTTTTTTATATCAGTAAGTGATAAAGTACTCATAAATGTGGAAAAAGTGCTACAGTTTGTGAAAATGCCGATAGGGATTAACTCCCGGAAAAGAAGTGAATCAATAAATAGGGGCGGGGGGATGTAATGGGATGTGTGTCAATAGAACGCACAAGACACAACGTAAAACAAATAAATGTAAACACAGACAAATAGTGTTAACGTAAACGATAAAGTGTAGCAGAAGACGCCTTCTCCAAGTGGAGAAACTTGGAGTTACTGAAGTCACGCCTACTAGAAAAGCTGGAGACCTATAAAAGGTCCACCAGACACCTAAAGATTATAACTTCACTTCAATCCGAAAAAGTGGTCACCTCTTCATATCCCCTCTGACTTGGTCTGGAGTCAGAGCCCCAACCTCTACCGCCGACTTTGTCTGGAGTCGGAATACCTAATCCTCTCTGACTTGGTCTGGAGTCAGATCCTATCTATCACTAAACTCCTCACCAAACTGACCTAGATCAGAACTTTAATCGTTACAAGTAAAGAGGAGATCCACTAGTATATATCTCGATACAGCCTATGTTCCGGGCGCTCTGTTAATCAAGTGTATTATTTATTTGTATCTAATCGCATATAGAGGAATTTTTATAACAAAAGGTGTCGGGAAAAGTCAACCGTCTCCTTGTTCCTATTTATTAACCACGACGATATCGATCCCAACGGTCGAAAGGCTTTACCTGAGATCAATTAATAGGCAACAACATAAAAGATCATTACGATATTCAATGTTTCCCTTTAAATGATTTGATCCAGGATGAGTATTACAGTATCCAGGATGAGTATGTACATATGCGCGTACATTAAATATCTCATCAAAATTCTTAGAAATTAGTAGCAGATGGTAAACAGTGTCATTTAAAAATTGAAGACAATTCTCTTCACTTAATGAAGATTCAGGAATTAGATATCTCATACACTGATGCTCACTTTTCTCCTTCTTCCAAAATGCACATGAAGAACAAATTAGAATTTCCTTTGTATCCCAATTACGAATAGATTTCAGTATGTACGGCTGATCTACCTATTTCGAACGACATCCACAACAGGACTTCTCAATTATTATAGCTGGAGTTACCAATACGTTAACAGCACTAGTGTTCTGTGCCATGGTTATAACACAACTGAGCGAAAAGAATTTATAGCAAGCTGATGACGTATTTCACAGAATGTTGAAGAAGGAGATCCGTTATACGAAAAGAATGTCAGCTTACTTTCTAGAATTGCACCAAAAATAAAAGCCATCAAAAGAAATGTTCTAGAAGCTATGTTCACTTCCTTTCAACTTCGAGAAATTACTGGAATTACTCCACGAAAACAAAAATAAAGAAGGTCAACCCACCTTCTAGGAACGCCTCAAGCATGAAAAATGTAAGAGAAAGAACTTCTTCGAGAGAAGGTCATCGAACATTCTAAGATGTAAAAAAACAAACAAAAAAAATGCTCATGCGCAGACCTCTGCAATAAGACTGACTCCATTAAAAAAATTGTTTTGTAAGCAAAGGCTGCATTTTCTGTTTTCTGTGTATTCGTTTTATTATGTATTACAAAAATAAACATATTTTAATACAAATTGTAAACTTATAATGTGAATTGGATTCCTAAGTTCTCTTCTAAAATTTTGCGTGTAGTATGAAATGAACCAATCAAACAGTTCGTTAAAATTCTAGGTCGATCACTTTGGTTTTAGTGTACATCATAAGAGCTTATCATCACATAAGGACAGAAAGATAATTTTCAAGTTTACATAGGATCCAAACAACAGAATTAGTAAAAACCTACACTTTATTTCTACATTAAGAAAAATATTTTTGATTTAAATTATTGATTAAAAAAATCATCTGATTTAAATCACGATTTAAATAATAATTTAAACCACTTTGGTTTAAATCAATGAACCTTGTTTGAAAATACCTACAAGCGGCAGAGGTTAAAGTCCTGCAGGTAAAAGCAGATGCCGATATTAATCATATCAACAATAATCAGTGTCTCAAGGAGCGAAAGTACACCAGGTAGTTGGAAAAGATACAGAACTCTTAGTTTTACTAATTGCACTCGCACAAGCTGAGCTCGTTCTCAACAAGTAGAGACATCTTCGGAAGGTATACGTAGTAAAGCACTTCTAGAATTGCTTGGCAAAATGAAAGAATCCTTACTCTTTTCAGACGCTGTAACAGGATATGACAGTACTACTGCTACGTATGGAAGAGGGAAAGCAATACATTTGATAAGCTTATTAAAGAACCTCAATACGGAAGAAAGTTGATGTTTTTAACAAACTAACCTCATCACCAGACGAAATAGAACAGGCTGCAAAAATCTCTTTGTGTTGTATATAGAGGGAAAATGCGTTGCGATTTGCATTTGGAAACCATAGCCTTGAAGAGTTTGACAAACAACTTCAAGCTGCCTTCCCTTTTACCTACCTTGAGTACAGCAAACCAACATTCCTTCAGAGTTTCTTTTACAAATTCAAGAGTGGAAAGGGGCTAATTTAACCAACGGAATATAGAGAGAAATATCAAAATGGCAAGTTCTACTCCATTCCAACATTGGAGGACTCTGCTACTCGAGATTTGCTGTACAAAGTATCCTGCAATTGCTAAAGTGGATGCTATAGTAACTGTGATTGCCCGAAGGATGGACTTAACTACTCCAACATGTGTACATATTTTTTCAAGATTCGTATGTAGTAACTGCTTGGAGCCCTAGGATGAGAATGATGTGAACCTCACATAGTGACTCAAACTTTCTCATTAATTAAATTATTTCAGTTTATTAAGATCACATGACAGGGAATGTCTAATACTATAAATATAATTCTATAATTAATAGTACACGGAATGAAAGAGCGTAAAAAATAATACGGCATATTGTGTTCTTATAATATTTATATCTAGAAGGTTTGAACAGTGAACAAAAAAGCATTTGGAGAAAAGTGACCAATCATCACACTGTAATGAGGAAAATAACAAATCCAATAAGGATCATGGGATGCATTTCTGAAATTATTACCATCTAAAATGTTACGACAAAACATTAATAAAAGAGACACGATTTTACGATCAAAAGTCTTCCAATGACAAAATTTTAAGAAAATCTTATATGGGTCTTACTTTAACGATGACGGAAAACTTCGGAGCGGAAGTAGGTGGAAATTTCCAGTGATCAGGTAAACATGGCGAACACATCCCAAGTGGTTTCGTTTTGTTATTAATTTTGTCCAGGTTTGGCTCAAAATATGCCTAATTGCACTGGACTAATAATTCTTTCTATTCACATTTCCTTATATTCACGAGAAAAATACAATACGCTTTTCACTGAACTATAAGTTATATTTCACTGTAAACTTGCCATGCATTGTAAACTTGTCAGTTTGTAAACAATGTATGTGTATAGTGAAGATTCAGTAGACGATAACACATGTCGTCAGTGTTTTCGAAAAGTCATGGGCGCAGACTGAAGCTGTCACAATCAACCACGGTTTGACGTCCATCAGTGTTTTCGGAAGAGGATCTCAGTCAATCCATAGGAAACAGCCCGAATCCAACCGTAGAGTAATGAGTGAAAACCTTCCAGATATAGAGGGAAAACAGTTGAAAGACGACTCAAATCACTGAGTTTTACAACAGTTCGATCGTTGAGTTCCATAGCAGCTGAGCGCAACTCAACGGGAGGGGCATATCGCGACCTGTTTCCTTGCTTTTCGAGTAAAAAGTTGCTAGTTTTTGACAAGCATTGTCATGGACGATAAGGAGTAGGTTCTGTACCGGAACGTAAAACGTCGATTGACTGTCTGTTCCGTTTGCGAACCGCCTCCATCAACGTTCAAAGAAGAACTTCATAAAAAGGGGATGGATGTTAAGCGTGTGGCGGGAATAATTTACTGGGAGTTGCTGCAAGTAACATCATCTTCTATTAAATATTAACGCCATCTTTTACTGTAAACAATTAGACAGACTACGAGCAGCATTTGGATCGAAGCGGTCAGACCTCAACAATCACCAAGTAGTCAACATACACCAAAATAACGCCAGGTCACATGCTGCTGTCATCACCCGTCAACAATTGATGGATTTTGGTTGGGAGGTTTCACCCTTCTGCTTTATTCTCATGAATTGGCCTCTACAGACTACCACCTGTTTCGCGTTTTGCAGAACTTTTTAATTCAGAAAATCTTTAATGATGTGGAGGCTGAAAAAACTACCGCACAACAGTTCTTCGACTCCAAACCTCAGAACTTTTATCGGCGTGGAATTCATCTTCTGCCATAAAAATGGCAAGAGATCATTGACTCCGATTATGCACAGTCCTATGAGAGTTTCATTTTGTGTTGTTCGCTTGTATATGCACATAAAAATGATAGAACCTTTGAACGTACCCAATGCAGTTCATTAAATTCACACCGTTTTACCAACCTGTACTAAATTTGGTATGCCTTCTTCAGTTAACAATTGGAAAAGCGTAAGCTCTGAATCCTCCTGGTATAGAAACTAGTGGTGCAAATTTCTTGCAGTAAGTTTTGAATACATTATTGATATTCAAATCCACAGAATGTGACCTATGTGGGAACTTAACAAGCAAAGGATCGTAGGTTATGCTCGCTCTAATATGTGCATGGATGAGCAAACATTGATATGAGGAAATAATGAACCGATTAATTTTAAAACACCCGTAAATTAACCTCCACAGCGTTACAAATAACGAGCCTTTACAAACCGCCTCTCTACGTATGTTAGAAAGAAAGTGGACACTTATTTGCCCAGTAGGGCACAACCAACCCATCTCTAGGAGTTTGAAATACGGAGCTTCATAACAGTAATTCAAAAGTATCAGCTTTAGGCTTTTTGAACGGAAAAAGCAATAAGAAAAATGAATACTAGGCATACACAAAATAACGGTGCAGTTTCAAAAGTATTTCCCACATTGCATGGACACAACATACACTGTCAGCAGAGGAAACTCCAAGTTTATATGAGAATGTTCAAATTGTAAGAAAAGTTCAAACTTTAAGAGTGGATAATTTTATTTACTTATGAATTCATCCACTTATCTTTGATACGATCTTTACTCAATATTTCTTCTAGTCACCATTATAACCTGTCAAAATAACAGAAATTACTATCCTTCTTCCGAAAATATAAAGGACATGCGATTACACTTTCTTTTCCTGTGTAGATCATAATCTTCTTCTTAACTAAAATGTTGAAGGATTCAGCATCTATATTTTTCATTGCAAACAGATCACAATTTAAAGAGATTGTACGAGATTGGCCTGAATAAAATGATTGGCATTAGGTAAATGTGTGACATATGTACACATATACACAAGTAGAATCAATAATGTTGTTTGGGTTTGCAGTTTGTAACACCTGCCAATTTTCTAAATTGGACTTACACTCAAGTATTACGATTGTTAGTTTATTTGAAGTAAATGTTTAAAAATTGAGAAATATATTTCTTAAATTTGGGAGAAAATAATATACCTGTAACATGTGTACCATTTCGACCTATTCTGAAAATTATATACAAACATGACATACTTTCTTTGTAACCAAATTTCAAACTATCTTGACTTTGCACTACCACATAACCGGTTTACGAAAAACCTGGTATCTATATCTGATTTAAGTTGATGTAAAGATTTTGCTTAGAAGATTTTCTTGTTTTGATCTATCAATACGTATACTTCTCCTTTGTCCTTGTTTCTTGAGATCACTATAATCTATCTTGTCACCTACTCTTGGCCTCCAATTCATTTCGGTAAATTTGTTTCTAACATCCTGGACAGACGAATTGGGAGACTCCAAATGCTATGTCCATATTTTCGGTTGCAGGATCTTATTTGCTTTGTCCACTCTTTCAAGAAGCCGTTACAAAGTTTTGTCAGAAAGATCGCTTTCGGGTTCTTCATTTTCTTGACCAATTACTCTACCTCCATCCTTATGTACAATTCCTGGTAATTGTCAGTTGATACAGAACCCAGTGCGTTTTTTTACTATCTCTTAACCTTCATGCAGAGGAAGAACAGCATCAAAATGTGACGGTCATTTCGTGTCAGGCAGAAGCTTGACCACAACATGATCTTGTAAAGATGATGCCGGAAAATTCCAACAATGCGCAGAAACCGAAGTCTTTTCTCCGACTAAGTTCAGGCTGTATACAGCAGAGAAAACATAGATAGTGAATTAATTCAATTCACGGATCCGTGCTTGCAATCCATTATAACATCCGGTATATTTGAAGTATTATCATAAGACGACGGTAACTTAATAAAGGAATTTTGTTTCCATTCAGGAAACATATATCAGTGTCTGCTAGATTTTGCATTCCGTCAAAAAGATGGGTATGAACTTGATATCTATGAACTTCGCTGCACAAGCTTATCAGTTTTGGATACGTAGTTAATGAAATTTTTTATGCACTAAACAATACGGCCTAAACAGTTTGTTTTGAATCAGTTATTTATTTAACGATGGCAAACATGAGAAAGTTGAACGAAGCAACGTGTATGTCGCACGAGCTTTCCGTGGTCAACTTATAGAAAGCTGATTTTGAAATTCTAATCATATTTTACCAGTTTTCACGTCGCGATGGTCATTGTTTATAAGGAACTGACGAAAATATTTTTTTCAAATTGAATGAAATATGATCAGATTAAGAAATTTGAAAATGCAATGAATGAAAGAAGTATTTAGATGAGCATCGTCCCCCACTAAGCTCGTGTCGAGTTGGGTGCCCCTGGAGATTACCCACTTGGCTCTGCGGGTGAGTGCTCGATTGCATTACAAATCTAATGATTGTATGAAGTGAGGTAGCGGAAGGAACATTTAGTTATTACATGTTCACTGAGAAGGTCGTTCAGCGGTACTTAAAGGATATTTCGTTGAGGATAAAAGCTGGACTCCTAAAGCCTCGGGTTCGCCTGCTTTGCAGGCCTTGCAGGCTCTAATGTTACGTCACTGCTTTAATATATCTCTACTGACATGTTAATATAACTCTTCTTTAATCAAAACTTTAGAACCATCGGTGTTATTTGTGTCTTTTTTCTAACCATTTTCCGGTTTTTCCCATCCTGTATAATTGATGCATTAGTTTGAACACAAATGTAAAATTTCAAACATGTCATAATGAAATTGTAGTGACACCGTAATTCGCTTTCAATTGTGTCTACAATTTTCTTCATCAGTTCACTGATCTGCCATCAAAGAAAGCATGCTTTCTACATTTGCGTAGTGTGCAGGCACACAGAAAAAGTACTTCTAGAATTTCAGTAATTCGAAATTCTGTTCTGAATGGGTTATAGTTTCAAAGAAGTCTTGTACACTTCTACTTTCCCATGCGCAGCCAAGTTTGTACCCGCAAATATTTTCAACCTACAAACTGATCGAATGCTTCACATTTTCAGAGTTCCATATTGTTTTTAAGTAAGCCAATGTGTTTTATATATCACACTATTTGGGAACTGTATTTAAGGTCATCCTTCCATTAGTGAAGGGCACATTATTGATTCTACATCAAACAAAATTATGCAGTTTCCACGGTTTCTCGCAATCTTCATCTTTCGATAATATTTCTTTGATTTTCATCCCCACAATGTGTAGCTGTTCTTCTATTTACACGTGAAACACAGTTTCACCGAACACCGACTTTACTTCAGTCAATGAGACACTTGAACATTGTACTTCATTTATCTGTACTTTAAAGACTCCCAGCTAGTTATGAATGAACCAGAGATATGATTCTGTAAGAAAATATATTCTATAACAACTGCAAAATTCTCTCCTCTGCCAACACGAGAGACACGTACCTTACTTTGCAACGTGACTGAAGGGTTTTGTAGTTTACATTGGCAAAATTTTAGAAACTTTTCAGTTTATCGGTCTTGATGGTATTGATGGAGAAATAATTCAAGACTTTGACAATATTAACTCTGCTATTGTAGACATATAGTGTTGCGTAATATGTGTGGTATCCAATACCTTCTATGTCCTTTTCGATTTCCTCTTTTAGGTTATTGGATATAATGTTCTCTTACACTTCTCCGAACTTTGTTTACTCCAAAGAATGAAAAACATTTAGAAAGAGATATTTTTCAAATGTCTCAGCGTATTGATACAGTGATTTGACATAGTTTCAGAACTTTCCTTGTGTTTTAGTGCTCCATCAACGGAATATTTTCTACTTTGTAGTAGCTATCTCATAGAAAGGCGTCTCCTTCAAATCGGCTATGCAAGACCAAAACTAAACTCATTGTCTACTTAAACAAAAAAACATGTATAAAATTGAAACAAATGTTTTATTCCTCTAAATCAGGACACTTTACTATCGCGAACAAATCTATCAGGACACCGGGACAGTAGATCTAAAACCGGTGACAGTTCCGGAAAATCGGGACATATGGCAACCCTGTGTCTTTACAAAGGATGAGGTGTTTCTAGGAAAGTGAACAAGGTTATTTACCATAATATTGACTTTATTATTAATGACGATTATAATTAATGTGTAAAAGAAAGGAAGTTGCTTTTATAAAAGTTTGATAGTTTAATCAAATTTGACAGAGGACAGATAATTTGTGTGATTTAAAAAATATATCATTCTTTTTTTTATTTCTGTTGAGCGGAGAAGTACAGCTATGTTACAAACACCTGTGTCTTGCAAACTTCTAAAACCAGCACACATCTACAACTCCAACCAGCCCCGCTAATTTTCTGCTGTTCGGAGAAGTGGCGGATTCAGAACTTTTGTGATGGGGTACGCAGGTGAAATGGGCCAGAGACATTTTCGATATTTTCCACCTAATTTTTAGGTATAAATTTACCATATTTTGCACCGTATTACTACGTTTTTTCATGGAAAATGACACAGGTATCCACACAACTGATATTTCTATAGATAAATTAGATTTGTTTGGAAACAAACGGAAGCTTTTCCTGAGACAAATTGTTGAAATAATGTTATAGAAAATAAAATATTTTTCCTTAGAGCTCTGCTCCTAGAGCTCCTCCCTGCATCCGTCACTGGTTCGAAGTGAAGAAGAGAAGCTGAAATGTTCCACGTGTTCAAGAAGACCTTATGCAAACTATTAAGGACATTCTAAAGCAGCTAAGCTGAAGTGCACACAGTATGTACTACGTAGTGTGTACACACATAAAGAATTAACTATATTAAATTGAATTATGCAAATGAACAGTGTTATTTCCTGTAGTGAAATATACAGGATGGGCGTCGAATAAACTCATGCTTTGGATTTGCATAAACATTAAGTATATCATTTAACATACAATGTTTCATTAATCAGTAGAACATCAGACCCTCATCGTTAAAATACTCTAAAAACAAAATCAAACACTATTGATGGCTCAGTGAAAACGAAAGAAAAGGGAATATTCAGGCGGATGTTTGACCTTCCAGACATGGAAAATTCCAGTTCGCAAGTCTAAAGACAACCGACTTCAGAAATTTCGAGCTTCAATTTGTGCAAGAGGTAACTAATAGATCAAGAACTATCACGAAATTTCTAACGCCATTAGTATAAAAAAAATCACCTAGCCAGCAGTAAGCGGACAAATGAAACTAAAAAAAATTAATTTGTCTCATTTGTCAGACAGAAAGCTTTAACCAGTCACGGGGTGACTTTTGACCCCAAATTCGGCAAAATGTTACGTCATACGGATAAGTTTGGGACATTTGATGCGGAAATGGTTGCTGATCACTACAGTAACGAGTAAGACAAAATAATCGGAAGCATCTGTGAATAAGACACAAATTTAACCAAAATTTACGTCACAAGATATATGGGCCAAACCAACACTAAAGTGTTGCATTGGGTCTGTAGTAATAAAATCTCATCAATAAGACAAAGAAATAGGAAGCATTATGAAATAAGACAAGGGTCAAAGCTACCTAAGCGGGATTGGCTCCTAATTTGATCAAAGGTTACATTAAGATACATGATTACTGTTTATTACATTGGAAACGGAAATTGTTGCTGATCACTATATCAACGAGTAAAAGACCAAATAATCGGAAGTGTATGCGAATAAGGCACGAAAATTGAGAATGGAAGAGAACGAGAATGGGATTGAAAACAGTGTGGAAGACCACATGGTATGAAATAGGTCTTAGAACTAAAGGCATGGGCTTCACGAAAGCATATTTTCACTTACGCACTAATAATAATATTTTTACATAAGCACACTATTTTGACACAAGCCCTTGGCATGAACGCCAATGTTATTTAAAGACATGAAAACAAAGTAAAGGAAAGAAGTAAAACATTCGTTGGTTTCAAATTTTCAACACAAGTCACTTTAATCGGTGTTTGATTTATCTGAAGAAGAGTCCTACTGCACACGTGTGGCAGATAAATTAAATAATCTGCTTCAGAATATTCAATTTATTCCTTCTATACTTTTCCCATTCCTAACTTATTCAAAATCCCAACCTATTTTCCTTATTATGGAATGATGACAGTCTATGTAGTCAACAGTTCATAGACCGTGTTGTAAGAAAGGATGTGAGACAGCGAAGCGGATATGAATGTTAATTCTGTCTTAAGAATGAATCGCATGTATAATGAAATCATGCCACTCAACAGGATTTTGTGTTATTGATTGCAAAGCTATTTTAGCAATTATTAAAGGAAGTGACTATATATTGTTATTGTAACAACAGAATTTTGGAAACCACGAAATGTTGCTTGGCTCCGGAATGATATCCTTTCAGAATTGATCAACAGGATAGATGGACTCTTCTATCCTTAATTTATAACCGCAAGATCCCTTGTTTTCCCTAAAAATTAAAAGACGTAATTTGGCTTGTAACAAACATGTGCAATCACTAATTTTCTGAAGATAACGGAATAATTAACGTCACATCGAAATTTCCAGAAGAAACTACGTCAATCAGAAAGTGCTCAAAATGCTATTCGTATTTGTCTTGTTGTCAGTGTGTGATATGAAGAAGAACGACGAACATCGATACAATAGGTCAGATCTATTTCAATTTATTTAGTATAATTTATTTAGAATAATGTTTTTCTATAATCTCTTTTACCGAGATTGATATGGAGTTGGAGTATTAATATTTGTTTGCTTAAATTAATTCAGAATCTCTTCAGCAATTATGTTTCAATAGCACTTTGCATTAATAAATCATATTAGTTTGACATTGTCTATTTTTGAGAAGAAAATACTTGAAGTGGTTATAGTAAATGCATTAACGATACGGGAAGGAATTAGAGTGAAGTTCTGGCACGAGATAATTGAACAGCAATGTAGTTTTGGTCACAGATCATACGGGATATAACGGCCTGCTTACAAGAAAAGTGACAATGGAACTTCTTGCTATGAGACTGCTGAACACTAAGATGACTTTGTCTATGGGAAATGATTTGATTACTCGTGTTTAATTTTGCTTCTCTCATTCTATCTCTCTTTGTGTTAAATGTATCCGATCGATCATTATTCTCTTATTCTGTGTTTAGTAATTTAAGTTATAGCTTGAGAGATAGAGTATTCTTCAAATTGGATATTATCAATTAATTAGAAATATGTATCAATTGTATTTATATGTAAAGCAAGAAAAGTTCAGTAATGTAGCTCCCCCTTTTATAAACTCCATTAAATGGATTGATAGTTCGCCTCACGAAGTTCATTTTAATTTATATTTGTAAAACGGATTGATAGCTTCGCGTCACGAAGTCGTCCTATTGTATATTTGTGAAAGTTTCAAAGTCAACACAATTCCAAAACCCTCAAGATAACTTGTTACTGTATTCCTTATTTAATTGTTATTGTGTTTATTATTATTTGTTAAATAAAATTTATTGAAAAGAAATCGTTTCTCGAAATCCATTCAGAATTGGAAATATAAAGGTATCCTCGCCAATAGACTAGTAAGTCTTCTCTTTAGGAAAGTTCAAGGATTGAGGTAAGGAGCTCGAGATGGCCAGTTATAAAACACTAAATTTACTTTTCAGGAAAGGAATCCTTGGTTATACTATTTTTTAGGAATGTCAAAAGACGTACCAATAGCTCTACCACAAAGACTATTATATTGCTCTACCTCTGATCTACAGTAGGTCTCCAAAGTAAACAAAAGAACCATTACACATAAAATGAAACACGAAAAACAGTTACACTATTTTTCAGTTGCCACATATTTGGTGGAGCGCCTTAAGTTCCCCCCATCCTAGCTGTCAACTTTTTTTATTTATAATACATAAAACACCACCCAACTCACCCTTTCTACTTTATTTTTTTTTCGGTGGTTAGAATTTTCATTTTGTTTGGATTTCACGACATGTTTATCATAACACTATGATCAATGGTTCATTTAAGTTTTATAGTTATTTAAGTTACATGTTTGCATAATTTTTAGTTATGTTTAGTATTGGTGGAATAGTGATATACACTTACCTCTATTATTATTTTGCGGCTCACTAGTTCGTTTTTAAAGTGTTCGCATGGATTTCTTCGTGTGCTCTTCCACCTCCGTTTGCTATTTTATGATGGGTTACGGTACATTTTTATTTCTTATGGACAACAATTCTGTATTTTTCGGGCACTAGTGATTAATATTTGTTTCGTGGACAATGTTTTAATATATAAAACTTGAAATCTTTCGGTTTACGGCACTGACAAATTTCGAGTGTGAACTCTTTGTTTTGTTTCTTGGGCGCCAGTACTATATCGATTATCGATAACTTTACTTTCAGAAACCTGTTAGTTTATTTCGACCGGCACCCCGACTTTATGTTTCTCCTCTACTGCTGTGAGTACTTTACTTTCCAATAATTTACATTTATTATTCATTTTTTCATCCGTTCTGATTTGTTATCGTTGAAATGATAAATATAGCAGTAAATCTTATATTTAAGGATTAGATTGGCTTATTCGTTTACTCAGTGTAACGCGTCCTACTTTTAAGAGACTGTATTTTGCTGTCGCATTTATTTTCATAGGACAGAGATTAATGATATTGTGGGGGATACCGATCGATCCCAAGACTGTGTCTAGAGTTACTAGAAGACACACATAAGAACAACAAAACTTTAACTACGCGAAATTTAATTTTGAAATATAACAGGTAACAAATACCTGCAAAGAGAATTGAAAGAAGACGCTTACTTATGTATAAAAAGAGTACACAACAAAATACGTAACTTGTTATGTTACGTATTATTATGTAAAGTCAGTAATTTATGATATCAACAGCGCAGAAAAAATTCCGGGTTGTATGAGTGGAAAACAGGAGCTTCAGACTGCATGGGCCATCACCTCCCCTGCAATTGTGCTGACCCATGTAGTCGTTCAAGCTCCTCAGCTCCCCAAAAAAGGGGAAAAGAGGATCTAATATATAGTCGAGATATATGACGACGAAGAAGAGAAGAAGAGTCGCAGTAATAGACATAGTACCTACACTCTTCTATACGATCTTTAGAAACCGGCTGCCACCCCGACATCTACATTATTCCTATCATACAATCCGGTGAGTACATGGCGCTACTTTTATATGTATAACCTATTATCAGAATGAAACCTAATTTCTGAAATCTATTCCTTGACTTTATTAATGACTACATCCTTCTCCCAGTACCTCGAAGAGCCCGCAGGGGCAAGAAGACAGACGAGGTGGAGATCTGTTTTGGATCAAAGGTACCATTCTTTCTCAATTTTACCTATAGTTCATGACTGTCATGTAAAAAATTTCGTTCTTTATGCCTTCTTTTTCTCCTCTCTTATTCTTAAATTTGCCTTCATAAAGCTTCTTATATTTAGAGAGACAGCAGCACAAATTCTTTCTTGATTTCATATAAGCTAACTTAATAATTGTTTCAAACACAGCATTATAATCAGACACGCAAGCTTTCTTAAAATCAGATTACTTAAGGTGTCATCAGAAGTTAGCGGAAATACAGCACGATTAACGTTTCTTTTTTTAAGAGTTAAGAAATATATGATACACTGACCGTGTTTTATCTTTGTCTTTATTTCTTCCCCCCCCCGCTCTCATATTCTTTCTGTTTCCTGTTTTCTTTTAGTGAGTAATATAATGACTAGTTCAATTTGAGATCGCATAGTTTATAAGACAAGGTGAATGGTTACATGTATATGTGTATTAGTATTAAGACAGTGTGCTTCTTTTTTTAAGAGATCGTTAACAGTTTTACTTTTTTATCTCTAGTTTTATATCCAAGTGTTCTATAATAAACAACGTTAGAAATTCATATTAAAATGTCGCATACACGTAGTGGTAGAAATGTGGGTGATGATCATGACGGGTCTCCTGTTATCACCCCACATACGTCCCCGGTACTAACGCCACGAACATCGCCTGTTCCGCCGAATTTTACGCATCGTGTTCATGCATCTGTACGTCATATTTATAACCCCCCGGTGTACAAGGAGGGGCAACCTTTTGAAGAGTTTCTGGCAAAGCTTGAACTAATAGCCCAACTCAGTGGTTGGACTGAGGTCGAACAGAAACTAAGATTCGGAGTGTCTCTAGGCCACCTTCCTTTAGATATATTTTTGAGCCTCCATAAAGAGTCGGAATACAAAAATTTGACTTTTAAAGAAGTAACGGACCGCATTTTTTGCGAGTTACGACCAAGTAATCACTTCATGCAGGTGGACATGATTTTGAATTCGAAACTTCAACTTGAACATGAAAACCCCTTGCATTATTTAATTAGTAAATAAAAATTCATCAACCAACTGTGCCCGGACATGTCATTAGAAAAAATATATTTCATATTATAGTTGGTCTCAGAAAAACCTTTTTAGATCAAATTTCTTTACAGAAATTTCGCACAATAGAAGAGATGAATTCTAAATTCCATTCACTATTAAATCGAGACTTTTTACTTCAACGTCACACAATGTTAGAGTTGCATTAAAATAAAAACTCTGATGGAAACGTATTTACAACCCCCCAGTAACCCAAAATCTGGGAGGTAACAACAAACTAACACAGGTTCATTTTCTACAATGACCACCCTTCGCTACCATTGGTTGGCCAAATATTGCTCAAACACAGTTACTCCCACCTACAGCATATCAACCAATGACTCAATGGCAAGGCCAAAAACAGCAGCTAGCATCATACAATTTAGCAAATAATAGGTTGAATAATATGGCACAAGGCAATACAAATGTTTTACAGAATACTTAACAGATGGCAGGAATTTTCCAACCAGCAACTTACTCTGGTGGACAATTTTCAACTTCTGCCGAGGCATGTGCCAACAGTAAAAATCCAATACACTCAGAGACTAAATCAAAGCCCAATTATGATTTGGCAGTGTTAACGGATAAATTGACAAATTTAACTTTTGCAAGTTCAAGAGTTAAGACTCGAAAATATAGCACACAAAAAATAATATATACACAAATCAAAGAGGACGGTCACATTATAACCGCCCAGGTCATCGTAGTTACTCGCGCCAAAATTACGCGAACAATCACAATAGATCATATGACAACAATAGTTATCAGTCACGTGATCAATATAATAGGCCCCAACGTTCACGCGGACGAGGTCAACGTTAAGGTAGACGTTATTCAGGACGCACCGGACACATAGGCCAAAATACAAGTAATGAAAGAACATACCTAGCAGATCAGGAAGATACTTCAGAACCAGAACATAATTTAAACTAGCTGCGTTGCCTTCACAAGTTATCGGGCCCCACCATTATGAAAATCAAACGCACCCCTGCGGAAATAAGCAAGAACAAATCAGGAATATTTCTGTAATTACAAATTTAACAAAATCTCATGGAATAGCTACTATTAACTCCAGATTAAATAATATTGAACAACAGATAATTCTTGATACAGGTAGTACTTTATCTATAATTTCGCAATCACAGTTGCCGAAAGACGCAAAAGTTATCAATGTAAAAACGGCTACACGTGGAATAGCAAACCATACACTTCATTTAGAGCACGGAGTGATGTTACATCGTAATATTGGAGGTACGACGTTTCAGCATCCATTTCATATAGTGACAAAGAATTTTGGATCCCCAATAATTGGCACGGATATGTTACGTTATTACAATACTAAAATTTCTTTTGAAAACAACCGCTTTAGTTTTTGTCCACAAATAGAACTAGTTCGTTTTTCTAATAGCAAAAATAACAAAGTGAGTAAAATGGTCAGCATTTATATACAAAAACAGAAAAAAGATAGCTTGAGCTATCCACATAAGTGTTATAGGCTACAACCTTTTTCATCAGTTTTTTTTACCATTAAGAACGAGTATGGATATGAACAAGCCAGAAGTTTTATTTGAGCCCAACAATAAATTACTCACGAAATATCATATTCAAATATTTCCACAAATTATATCAGGATGCACACCACATGCACTCGTGACCAACACCTCTAATAAAAGTGTTTCTCTACTCAAAAACACAGTTTTGGGCAGAATGTTTTCTCAATATGAGTGAGACAAAGTACAAACCTCAAAATTAGATGCGGAGGCAGCAGTGCTAACCACCTTACAAATAAATCAGTCTTCCAATTTAGAACTACAGCAAAGTTTACGAGAAACTGAAAAGTTATTTGACATTTCCAACTTTCAGATATCGGATGAATTAACCGCTGAACAAAAAACTAAAGTACAAAAATTGTTATATGAATACCGCAACATATGGTCGTACTCCCAGGCTGATGTAGGAATCGTTAGAAACTACACGCAAAAACTACACAGAGACAAGAATATAAAGCCTTTTGCACATAGTTCTAAACAAATACCCGTAAAGGAGATCGGAGATCAAGGCTCAGGTAGATGCATTGTTGCAAGCAGACGTGCTATGCCCGGGAACATCAGATTATACATCCCGTGTAGTAATTGTGAGAAAATCTTCAGGAAATATAGGTTGTGTATTGACCTTAGGTACGTAAACTCATATCTTTATAAACCAGCTCTCATACAAGTAAGCATGAAGTCAGTGTTATACAAAATGAGAAAATGTTAATACATGATTAATTTGGACATAAACCAGGCGTAATTTTTCGTAAAAATTGACGAGGAGTCTCAGAAGTACTTAAATGTGAATATTTCACCTCTCGGAAATTTTTACATTACCTATGTGCCGATGGGCCTGAAGGCGAGCGCGTTTGCGCTGAGTCATGTTATGAATACCTTACACAAAAGAAATAAACCCAGAAATTGTCAGCTGCTACGCAGTTGATATAATTCTTCATTCAAATGAATTTTCTACGTTACTGGCAACACTGAAACAGCTTTTTACGAAAATACGAGAAATTAGTATTCGTTTGTCTGTATCTGAGGTAAAATATTTCTTTTTCAAGTTAACTATCTTTGGTTACGAGATAGATAAGAATGGCATTGAAATCTCCAAGAAGATTCGTTCTGCAATCGATAGTTTTTTACCTCCAAAAGATGTAAAGTCATTACGTAAATATCTAGGCCTATCCAATTTCGCCAGAGCGCAAATACCTAATTACGCAGATTTAGTGTCACCTCTCATTGAACTGACTAAAAAGGGAAAACGTTACAAATGGTTACCGTCAGATCAGGAAAGTTTCTTATCTCTTAAACAAGCACTCGTGAATTCACTGGCCATGATGTGACGGTACCAATTAGACTTTACGCTGACGCTAGTCGAAATTTTCTAGCGGGCGGAATATTTCAGCTTGATCCCACTAGTAAACAGGGGCGGCTATTAGGTTTTTCCTCAAGGCGATGTACAGACGCGGAGAAACGACGTGACACATATGAACGAGAAATCATGGGGGCGCTCTACACATGTAAGACATATCACCATATCTTATTAGGAATTCATTTTGATATGTATACCGATAATTTCGCATTTAGTAAAGCCCATACAGCCATAGATGCTCATGGTAAGCTCGCGCGTTATTTCAGCTTCCTAGGTGAATTCTGCTTTACATTACATCACTGCTCTACGCAAGACAACTGGATTGATGTGTTTACTCGTAATATGCGTGAAGATAACCAATCAGACATGGAAACTGATGATTTACTTCATGTTCCATACAAGATGGCCACAGTTACAGATGAAGCAGAGCAAGAAATAGAAAGAAACCAGTTGAATCAACGTCACAATGAAGACAGCAAAGAACTTCGTGGGAATCTCAAGTACAAGCTTGGAGGGAGGTTACCGAACATATTCAAACAGAAGAAAAAGAAGTACCGCAAGAAAAAGAAGAAGAAGCACTATTGTCGGAGTACTATTTGAAGACCAAAATATTCGTTCTGCACAGAAGCAAGATGCGTTTTTTAAGAAAATTATAGAAACCCTGCAAAATCCCAGTAAGGAGGTAGATGGTAAAGTTCTGAGAGACTCCAAATATTTTAAAATATTTGATGAAATTTTGTACCGTACACCACCAAAAAATAACAATCGGCGCAACACGAAGCAACTATGTGTCCCACAGAATTTGCGGAATGCGTGGTTTGAAGCCATATATTGTACAAGAACGGCTAATTACTTAGGTTACCGTAAAACTTATCTTTCGGCGTCCCGAAAATACTACTTTAAGAACACGAAACAGTATTTATCAGAAAAGATTCGCCGGTGTGACGTATGTCAAAGGAACAAAATCGTCACACAATTACCACAAGGTGAACTGTTACATCTATTGGTACCCCCAGTTTTTACATCGTATCAGCTTGATACATCTGGAAAATATCCCGAGTCATATATTGGGATAAACATATAGTCTCAGCTATATGTGAAGGCAGTCGTTACTTTATTTCACAAGGAATACTAGGCTTAAGCGCCAAAACAATATGTAAATTTATATACACTCAGATAATTCTTGGTTTTGGTATTCCTATGACAATAAAGACTGACAAACATATGTCATTGCGAAGCGCACATTATATAGAGCTATGTAATCTTATGAGTATAGCTCCATACAAATGTTTAGCGTATCAACACAGTGGAATTGGACTTGTTTAATCCACCCATAATATGACAGAGAATTTAATAAAAACAAGAATGAACGAACAAGGAAATGGTCATAGATCATGGGACAGACACCTCTCTGAATACATATATTGCATAAACCAGTCTATAAGGCCCTCTATGGGCTATTCTGCTAATTATATTGCCTTCGGATTTCAACCCAGGTATATAGCAGTTAGCAAATTTGATATGGTTTGTGAAACTCCAGACAATATGACCCGCCTGAAAGATATGCAATATGCGCGACAGCTAGTAGTTCAGAATCTCCAAAAGGATCATGACAGACAAAAAGAGTTTTATAACAGACGGCATAGATTACACGAGTACCAGATAGACGACAAGGTTTTAGTCTTCAATCCGTCATTCCGTTCCGGTACTGCTAAAGCATTTACTACACCATTTCACGGACCTGGAATAGTGGTTAAAAACTACACAATAATGCTTATCAAATTCGAATGCAAGATAAGCGCGGCAATTGGATCGTAGAGTATGTCGCAATCCAAAGATTACGCACTTACTATGAGGATGTGCTTTATTTAGAAAAATACGGCATTGACCACACACTAGTGGAAGAAAACAAATAAAAGACAAAATAACAAGAACAAATGGATGAGAAGATATATATAGTCATATTTTTTCTTCAGCTTTTCTTAAAAAAAACACTTCTAGCGATTTCGAGTGATGATTTGAAAGGAAAGTCGAGTTATTCCCGGCTATAAAGGAATACTAATTTTCCCGAAACATTGGAGGAAATGCCGAATGTTTTCCATATATTCCCCCACTTTTGAATCATCTATCGATTTGGTTAGAGCCATATTTTTTATTCTTAAACAACGCCCGCCCTTATAGAAATATACTAACCTACGTTAAAGTTCTCGTGATTATAAAATTAGCAAGCTTACAACTCATTAATTTTCTTTCGTTAAAGTTTATTTTTTTTATTAATGGTATTATTACTTCATAGTTTATTGTATATGTTAAGAGTAGGTCCATTTTTTCATTTCTTTCTTTTCTCGAAACAGATATTTTGCTATAAACAAAGGTTATTTTTTATGATAACAGTGCTTATTTTAGTTATGTAAGAAGATATATTGTTCCTATGTGATCGGCTGAGTCCTTAGTTTATAAACAGTGACTCACGCAAACGAGTGGGTAAAGTCAAGGTAAAATTATGCTAATTTACTTCTACCTCTCCTGTTAATTATGTTCCATTGCAACACGTTATAAGCATACAACACAACCAATGATATGTGTTTTCTTCTCAAGCATATAACGAACATTAGGGTACAGAAATAAATAAAAGCTTAACATATACTTTAGTAAGTAAAGGATTTACAAAGTAAACTTACTTTAAAGGAACCACCAGTATAGGGTGTCAGCCACAACGCGTACTTTGAGCATCGGAAGGCAAGCTTCAGCGTCCACATATTCATAGATTTGCTGTCGCATCCGACGAAACAAACTGACGCATACACAAATCCGCGGGATTGATATTGACAGTCATGAAGTATTCTTCAACTTTTACCACTTCCGAGGCCGAGAAAATTTCGTTTACTATATTGTCATTTTCAAACGACGCCTGGAACCGCCAATTTCTTCATCAACAACATAAGATTGTAGGTTGATCATTGCAACAAATGATATGAGCAAAGCTCTTTTATTTATTTTTTATTCTTTGTTAGCAGAGATGCACTATGGTAAAATGGTTATTTGAGACTTGAGTAATGCTTCGTTTTTTCATGCAAGCATATGGCAATTTGTAGCAACATGCTGCAATAACATTATTTTCAAGGTAACTTGTATATCTCTAGTAACATTTTTCAGAATTTTTTTCTGAGATGAGATATGCTTACGACCTAGCCTAATTTTATCTCGCTGGCAAGGAACCCTCCTCCATTTTATTATTCCTGTAATATTTTACTCCGAAACATTACCTACGAATTGACATGAGAACTAGGCTTATCTAACGACTGGTACATTTATAAGCCAGGCAGTTATAATTGGGATTCAACGGAAACTTGGATATTTGTTTCTTTCGACTCACGGTTCATATAGGTGCACCACATATTGACTTTACGTTAGAAAAGCTAGAATGAAATTTTGGAAGCAACAATGTCGAATAATTGGGGAATTATTTCGATTGATCGCAGCAAAAAAAACATAAAAGTTCTACGCACCCACCCTGTAGGTGTAGTGGTGAAGTTTGATCTTAGCTTTACCTGACGACGTGATATAGAGAGTTATACAAGTCTACCCTTTCGTTGAAAACGCAATAATTAGAAATTTGGAAAAGTTAAAAGTGAAAGTACAAGAAAGAATAATAAGATATTAAAGAATGACGTTTATGTTAACTTAGTTAGGAAAAAGAAAGTTGATTTATGGGAATTAGTCCTACATTCAAATAATACTTATAATATTTAATTTTGTGTCAAATGTTAAAAGATCTACGTTAATTATAGTATCAGGAATAAAATCTTCAGTAGAAACGAGTTTCGATTGGAATAATTATTATAGAGGTTATTTGAGCGCCAGATCAAAAGTATAGAATGAATCCATAGTGATTTAGTGACGAAAATCTGATATGAAAATATGGGACACCGCTCGATGTTAAATGTTACAGTGAGTTGAGTTAAGACATGGCGACGATACATACTCTTCTTTTTGAAGAATGGGAATTATATGATTCCTTGCAAATATATATATATATATATGATACTCAACTCTTGTATAAGAGGAGTACGTTTTTATAAAGACAGTGCCTCATAATGAATGGTACAGAATGTCTTTCTTTTCTTTTCTTTTCTTTTCTTTTCTTTTCATTTCTTTGACTATTTGATTGTTCATTGCAATCATAGTTGTGAACCAATGAGCAAAGAATTATAAATGTTGAATATTGGATATTGACAATAGTTTAAGCCTATGAACTCAGGAACGAGTCAAAAATATAAACTATTTCATTATAGATTGTTAGGACTCTTTCAACCGATGAACAAATTCTCTTTGTTATAGTGAAATACAAAATAAATAATTACATAATGAAACAAGAATTGAAAGTTAATTATATGAAGTAAGAAATATTTGAAGTTTGATTTAGTTTGTAACCCGTCATACCCTAAGTTTACTTGAACTCACGTATTTGCTGAAATTAGAATATGTTTGAAAATCGAAACAAGAAATGAGTAAATAGTTGATAGGAAAATGATTACAATATTTTGTAAGCCAAATGATTGATTTGAAGAGCCCAGAAGTATATAGTCCACAAAATGTTTATATAAACATATAAGTAGTGTACATTAATTGATAATGATGAGAAATGGACTAGTGTATTAATTGTGTATTGTCAGTGTATAATCATATCATAAAGTGTATAAGACATGTATAAAAAGAGTAAAAATTTTGTAGAAGAATTGAAATTCTCATCTAACCATAAGTTTAATCTGTAAGTTCACTTAAAGCCAAGTTCCATTTATTTCAGAGAGAAGCTCCAATACTACCAGATTACGTCATGATATAGACATAAATTACTTCAGTTGGTAAATAGAATTTCGCAACGATAATTCAAAAATAGATTGTTCTTATTTTTCTTTTTAAGAAACTCTTTTGGTAAATGTAACTAATGAGTAAAATAAATTAAAATTCAAAGTGTTGGTAAAATAATTAAACTTAAAAGGGTAGAAGATGATTTTGAATTAATAAAATTCCAATATTTAAGATTTGTACAATAAAGCTAAATATTATCTCTTTGAAATGTATTTTTAAAAAGTTACTTTGACTCAGACATTTAGAAGCAAGCTGCATTTACTTTCTTATAAGCTAATTGAAGCTATATCTCTTGATTCTAAAATTTAACTCTGTTCTAATTATTTTAGTGTTTATCTTATCCTATTGGTTACGTTGTATTTAACATTGGGTGATTTCTTGTAATATATTTTAGAGAAATTAATTCTTTTTGTGTTATGTTTGAATCGGTCAAATATAAAAAAAATTGCTCTTATTAGTGCCTGTTATCTAATTTAAAGGTACCGTTGTTCACTGATGCACCTGGTTGATGAAATAGCGTACCACTTTTTAGAAAACTACCCCGAAAGAAGGAAAGAAGAAAAAATAGATGGCACGCGAAAAGGACTAGAAGAAAGAAAATAAACCTTTACCCATTTCCTTAATGTTAAACCCGTTTTAACCCAGAACCAGAAAGTTACATTAACCTTTAAAAAGCACCTTGACTCCTATCCAATATCCCTCCTCTTACACGAATGACGAAACTATCAGCAATTCCAGCACGAGGAAACTGTTTGCTTACAAACGTCAACAGCTATAAAGTTGATCGAAGCTGAATTTATTAAGAAAAAGGACAACAGAAAGCTGAACCCAGTACTGTACCTGGAAACGAATGAAGAAATTGATTATCCAGAGACTGCGCAAAAAATTAACCATACTTGTATCTTCCTCTACGAATAACTCTCGATATTCTACTACTTCTACAAAATTTTGTGAATCTTCAACTTCCATGAAAAATATCGCTTCAAGCTTCTGTTCTCTCGCTTTCCTATCACGCTAAGAAGATACGTATGATTTTCCCCTATCCTAGTAAGTTAATCCTTTAACCCTGAAATCAAACTCCTTTGTTAATCCCTTCCCCACAAAATAAGTTCAAGAAAATTTCCCTCTTCCCAGAAGGACGTACAAAAACAGAGAGAATGAAATATTTCGTCAACATAAAGACGCAGAATTGCCAGAAAGATAAAGGTTTATTCTCAAATGCAAAAGAGAAGAAGAAGATGATTTCTTGGAATCTCCCATAGTTATAGTGTTCCACTGATAACCTCTTATACGAATGACACTCGTCTCCCCTTGTGCTTTACTACATCCAGATCATGGGACTTTCTCTTTAAAGAATTTACATTGTTTGGAACTATTCTGGTAACAATATGAAATCGCTCCTCCTGAGTGAAAAGTTTTAGTGTAGTGAATGTTTGTGTTAAATGTTAAAAGAAAGTGTTCTATATTAGTCAAGAGAACGTCAAGAGAAATGAATGAACCTTCTTTATCTACGTAGTATACTTCCGATTACTATGTGTTCTTATCTGTTAGTTAACTTCCGTCTGCGAAACCGACACGATGCTTTGACACGCTTTTATTATAAACATTGAATCATGCAAAAGATATAATTTAAAAGAGAAAAAAATATTTAATGATTGTAATTAAAATTTTATTTCATTTTTGAAATTTGGAAACTAAAATCAGTAATTGAATATGTAATTTAGTAAGAAAGTCGTATTAGAAATAATCATGGTTAGTTGGTACTCAATATTTATGCATGTCATTATTATAATTGTTTTTCTGATAAGTAATGAAAAGGTATGTTAGATCATGTCACAATGTATGTCAATCTTAATGTTAACATTTAGAGTAAGTATTTAGTACTTAGTATTAGATTTTAGTATTTAGGATTAATTATCTCCCAAGTAATCATATCATTCCAACTTTAAATTCTTATCGAGTATGAAAATAATTGAAATTTTAATATAGAAGCCAAGACTATTTTAATTTTAAATTAAATTTAAATTATTGAAATGTATTGTCTACGAAATGTATTTTCTTTGTTTATGTGGCAACTATTCTCTTAGATTCTGGTATGTTATCTTGATCAATAGTAAGATTTTCTTTTAAACAACCTGAACTCCATCGCGACTTAAAGTAAACTATAACACATTTTTGCTATTTGCACCTTATTAAATTCCCCACCCCTTTACTTTTATTAGATTATATACACCCCTCACCAGAGAAATGGTGATACACGTTTCAACTTTTGAATAAGTTCCTGCTTTAATTTTTCAAATAACGAAATAAGTCTGGGAGTATCTGTGGCAGATAAATTATATGATCTGTTTCAGAATATTCAATTTATTAATTCTATACTTTTCCCTTTCCTAACTTATTCAAAATCCCAACCTATTTTCCTATTAACCTGGAATTTTGACAGTCTATGGTTCATAGACCGTGTTGTATAAAAGGATGTGAGACAGCGGAGCGGATATGAATGTTAATTCTGTCTTAAGAATGAATCGCATGTATAATGAAATCATGCCACTCAACAGGATTTTGTGGTATTGATTGCAAAGCTATTTTAGCAATTATTAAGGGAAGTGACTATACAGGGTGTATCTTTAATGGTAGGTCAAACTTCAGGGGATGATGGAAAATGACAAAAGACGTGATTTAAGCGAAGAATTTGTGATCCGAAAACGCGTCAGTGCTGAGCTATAGCAAGCCGAAAATAGACCAAAGTAGAACAAAAATGAATAGAGAACGAAGTGTCGGAGAGAGGTCGGGTCAAAGGAACGATTGCACTATGTGCCCTGTAGAGTCGATTCATGCACACATCGATGCGGAACAGTGGCGGCGCAAGGGGGGCGCATATGACAGCACTGGTTGAGAGCGGAAACATGGGGTCAAACGTACCGGGATGATGGCAAATGACAGAGTAAGCAATCTGAGAGACGGATCCGTAGTGCGAATTGCAAGAGCCGCACGTTGCGTGGTATGACGCTGTCGCGACTCTGGGGCACGTACAATGCTCCACACGACAGCGTCCATAAATTGTTTCCTGAAAGCCCTATTGCTGAACCCACAAACAATACGTGTCATCGTGTTACAAGCGGCATTCGACACCTGTCCTTGTGTTAATATTATACGTTACGTATTGGTGGCTGCACACAAACAGAGGAAACAACAAGAGGCTCTGTCGCTGTACACCTTCTGTATCACATGACTTGATGGTAATGTACGTCATCGTTGTGCAGGTTACGTGTTTCCTTCCCGAACCTGCAGACGGCGTGTTACTATTCCGTGGTTAGTCGCTCAGTATCAGTAGCTGTGCGTTGTCTGTGTTGGTCGTCTGGAGAGGACGTAGTGCGGGAGTGAAATGGCGTTCACGTTGGAAGAACTTGCAGATATAGTGTTTGTGTATGGGCGAGCGTAGTAAGTAATTTTTACTTAGTACCTTATTATTATATGTATTGCAACTGCAACTATATTTCAATAAGTATTAGAATAACATCATTCATTCTTATTTGCATATACATAATTTCAACTAATTTACTTATGGTTTCTTACATCTTATTGTTACTAAGGCATACATTGATTTCATACATAAAATATATAGAATAAATGATAGTGTTTAACAAGCAATACAAAAAAAGGGGAGGAGGTTGTTCCATTTCCATTATCGTATACCTGTTCCGTTTACTTGGCAGTTTTCCTAGTTCTTAATTTCTGTTTTCATTTTGGTATGCACTGTGATTACGCTGTCTTTCCTTGCCAGGAACAGATTTACTTTGTTTTCGCATGTTATACTTCTGCTTACTAAACTTCTGGCGGTTCGAATTTCCATTTGGTGCTTGACCTGGTTTACGATTACGATAGTTGTCGGGATTCGAGTAACATTCTCGCCGTATGTGACCAATTTTTCAACAGAAAAAGCAAACGATTGGTTAGTTTCTTTCAGAAATTTTAAAATTTCTCATTGCTTTGGTCAAGTTGAATTTTCTTGGGCCTGGGAAACAACGACGTTTCCTATACATGTTTTGTTGAGGGCTGGGAAATTCAAGAACCGGTGAACGAATTGTATTGTCTATTGCACGAACATTGGACTGATAACGTGCTTTTCTTCATAAAGTGTCATTTATTTCAGTATCTCGTTCACTGTTCTGCAGTTTTTTTTGCAAAAGATATGTAAGTATCTGCGGGCCAAGATCCTTCAAAACGTGCTGTACTTTTTGCGTCCCACCCATCTTGGGGTCCACTCGTTGATACAACCTTGTAACAGCATAAAAATATCTGCTCAATTCTCTGTATCTAGTTTTCGCTAGCGAAAAGTGCGCTATAAGGGTAAGCATTACTGGATGGCAGACTTTCCTGAAATTTCTTAAGAAATTCTTCAAGATCTCCAACTGCATCCAATCCCGTTTTATTAGTATAATAGGAATCCTTTGCTTAACCATCGAGAATGCCAATGAAGAAAGTGCGCGCGTCTGGGTCTTTCCATTGGTAGATAGTTTTCATTATTTGAGCTTCCGTATCGTCCGACAGTCTTCCATAGAACTTTTCTAAGGGTAAACTGGGAACACGGTTATTGATAGAAACAGATCTATCTCCTGACATTTTGATTTCAGAGCTTCTTTGTTTGCAATAGTATCCAAAACTCTTACAATGCGACCACGTATGACAAGACATGAATGGTTTACAACTTATGTGCAACTTACCTTTAGTTTCCTTCCTTGTACTCGGTCTGTCAATTGGGCCGATGAGCAAACAACTAATTCTTCAGTACCAATCTGCAATTATAAGAATGGTACTTCGTTGAATTCTACTTTATTTACTTCATTTAAAAATTGTGCCGGTTTTAAGATTTACTCAGCAGTGTCAACTTTCCAAAACTGACTTATCAATTACAATCTAGTTTGTGACAATGTACTTATCCATCATAACTCCCTGAATTAAGAAGATGGGGAACTCAATAGGAATGATTTCTCAAACTGTTGCTTCCCCAAAGAACAAGCAAACAACAATTATCTTTTCCAGTAACTGCCACTGGTGTGAACACTTAACTTGATAGTTGAGCGTCCGTATTACACATGAGACACAATGAATAATCTAAAATGGGTAAGTTTGGCTAGTACGCTTATAAAGTAAGCTGGACTGGTACGTAGTTAAGCTAAGTTTTGAAACGAGGGGTGTTTAACGTAGGTATAATTTATTTAAGGGGAGATCTTCCCGCCTAGTATTATGTAGGAACTAGGGCGTATTAGCAAGCATTTTAGAATTATATTTTACGTATTATTGCCTGTTTTTGTTGCGACGGTCCTATGTTTCTGTATGTTATTTTATTTTTATTTCTAAAGTTCCCTTTTTGTTTGTGTATTTTAGGTTCCAACTAAATTTATACGACGCCGGCGCACGAGACTTCGGTGCACCTGATTGACTATCTGCAATAATTTAAAGCAATAGCTTTTGGGTGTGCTGGCGAATCGGGCATCTATAGTCGTACTTATTGGGCACTTAGATGCATGAAATCTAGCTGCGGAACAAAATGGTTGATTTGGCATACACGAAAACAGCAGACAAAATAGTGAAAAACTACGGAACCGTTATGTTGGAATGCATTCTACAACAGGTAGTCAGGTGGCTATGAAGTTCCACTTTTTTACTTACACGAAAAGAACACTACACAACATTAAAAATCCTGCATGTTTGACACAGTTATTTACAATTACTATGCATTACCATTTAATACTAATGATGTGGCTACTGACAACATGAAAATAGGGGTGGGTGTATGTGTTTACTTCGTTCAACATTGCATTTCTTTTCTCTCGCGGTTGGTTAGCAAAGTGTCTGGTGGGTAATAAGGTTTTAACCTTTGCATATTTAGTCTGTCTTTGTAACTTTCCTGTAGTGTTTTCAATTACGTAGACATTACGTGGTCTGTACTGCACTACTCTAAATGGTCCTTTAAACTTATTTTGGAGTTTATAACATACTCCTCGAGTCTTTGCATATGCACACAGCAGTATTAAATCATTTCGTTTGAAGACAATTGGGCTACGAGTGGGATCAATGGTTGCTTTAGCTTTTTCCCTGGACTGCCTTATTCTTTCTTTAGCAAGTTCACGGATGATCTTCATCTGTTTTCGAAGTTTCCTTGGATTCTTCTTCACATTGGTAGGGAATTTCATTTGGAAAAACACATTTTCGTGTGCGGAAGCACTGAACGAGAATGAGCGTAAACTTATGTATGTGTTCCAGTATTGCTGTGATTTATGCACGTACTTGCGCAAGAATGATCCGACAATTTTCATTCGGGCTTCTACGAGTCCATTCGACTGACGATGGTAACTGGTAGTGAAATTTTGCTTGATTTGTAGCAAGGCAGTGAGCTATTTAATCAAACTTGCTGTAAACATGTCCCGAGATCCGCAAGGATAGTGAATTGTAACCCAAACACATCTATTACGTTAATTAGCAGAAATTCACTTACTGCTTCAGCCGTGATTCCTTTTAGTGGCTTGGTTAGCATGAAACTCGAAAGATATTTACATGAAACGATGCAATAGCGAAAATTATTACTTTCCGGGAGCGGTCCATATATATCCATTGCTATCCGTTCAAAAAGTCTGTTGACTTTTATTGGACAATGTAAACCTGGTGTCTTGCCTGTCCGTTCATTCACTTCCTAACATTGGCGGCATGTTTTTACATATGATCTAATGTCGCGTGACATCCCTGGCCAATAATACCTCTCCATAGCCTTGGAATAACTTTTGTGATATCCTAAATGCGAACCTATGTAAGGATGGGAATGTATCTCATGTAGCACGTCCCGAATTAATCCTTTAGGTATTACAAGGCGATAGGTGTACCCTATTTCGGTAAAGGATGCAATTTTGTATCTCGTAATAACGTACATCAAGAGCAGTAGGGTCTTCCTGCTTTTTCCTAATGATGGCTTGGATTTGGTCATCCTTGTCTTGTTCTTTTACAAAATCTTTGACTTTTTCTAGCACTATGGTATTTATGGTTAAGGAGTAGTCACGTGCTTGACGATGTTTGTCCGTCATTTCCTGAATAGCACATCTACTTAGATAATTGGCGATTACGTTACATGATCCTTTCAGATGTTTAATTTCAAAGTCATAACCTTCTAAGCGCGTACCTAAGGAATTTACCTCTGAGATTCTTGCATGTTCTCATATAACAAGTAGAACATGAATCTGAACATGCGACGAACTTTATGTCCGCTAGATACTGGTGGAAATGAGTTATGGCCTGTACTACACATAAGGCTTCTTTGTCTGGAATACTGTAGTTAGATTCCAGACCTGAAAGTGTTCTGCTATAGTAAGCAATAAAACTGTTTGCACTGTCCTTAACCTTTAGGAGCGAGGCTCCAATTCCGACGTCAGATACATCTCCTTGCAGTTCTGTAAGCAATGAGGGGTCGAAAATTGCTAATATAGGGTGCTGGCAAAGTCGACGTTTCTATTCATCAGAAGCTACCTTTTCCTTTTCACCAAAAACAAAAGTAACATTAGCTTTCGTAAGTAATGATAGCGGTTTAACGATAGTCAAGAAATTTTTTATGAATCGGAGGAAAAATCCAACAGCGCCTAAAAATGAACGTATTTCACGAATAGTTTTTGGGTACTTAATTTGAGTTTTTGCTTGTACTTTTTCCGGGTCAGACTCTAAACCTCCTCGTCCTTCGACAAAACCAAGTATCCTTGTCTTGTCAAAGCAAAACCTGCACTTAGAAGGATTTAGCATCAGATTAGCTTCTCTTAGTCTTTGAAACACAATCTCGAGTCTCTCTAGCATCTGCGAAAATGAGTCTCCCCCAGATTAGGTCATCCAGATAGGCTGCCATTATTTTCCATGTCAAGAAACCAAACACTGTTTTGATTAACCTCTGAAATGAGCTTGGCTCATTTGAAAGGCCAAAAGGTAAACAAGTAAACATATAACTTCCACTAGAACAAACGAACGCTGTCTTTGGCTGATCTGACTCGCGAAGAGGAATGGAAAAATATCTTGACCTTAGATCCAGGGTTGTGACCAATTATGCATTAGACAAACAATCCAAAATGTCGTCTATATGAGGCAAATTAAAGGTGTCTCTACGTACGAGACGATTCAACCCTCTAAAATCAAGCCCCTTTCCTCCTTTTTTTGTTCTACGAAACAAGGAGCTGCATAGGGAGTATTTGCAGGTTTGATGAAACCAGCTTTTAGCAGTTTCTAAGCCTGTTCTTCGATAACTTCTCTTTTACTAGGTGTAACTCGGTAAGGTGGATACGCGACCGGCAAATCGGATATTAATTCTATGGGGGTACTGGTATAGGTGTGTAAGAGTTACTGCACACAATTCCTATGCTAAAATATCCTGATATCTTTCTACTAACATCACAACTTGTTTCCTTTCTTCAGGAGACAGAATCGGACCAAATTCTAGTTCTTTTTCTAGATCATGCTCTTTTTTCACTTCCGAGGGGGAAGGAATCTTGACTGAATGAGGGGTGAAAAGTTAATCATCCCTTCGGGTTGGTTTGGGGTTGGAATGTACTCTTTTATTTCATCAACATGTAGAACTTTACCTATTCTCTCGCCTTTCGGGATGATCACAGGCTTACTCTTAAAATTTAGTACTGGTACGACAATTTCTGGCTCATTTTCATCGACTAACGTTTGAGGCGTAAAACACCTGTATTTATATGTTAATCCACCGGAATGATGAACTTCAAAATTTTCTTTCGGAATTTTGTGACTCTGAATCCTTACGAATTCAGCCGAAATAGGAGGAATGGTGACCTCATCTTTACTGACTACATAGTTCTTTGGAAAATAGCTTTCAACGTGAATATTACACATTTGTCTAACAATATCCTCAATAGTCTCAGTTTCCTGTGGTTAAGTGGGTCGTGAACTTGTACGCACTTCCTTATTTTCTACAGCAGTAGATTTAGAAATTCGGTTGTCTAGATAAATTTTATCTTGCACTGTATCACGGTCTGTAAACGTTTCCTGACTTCGTTTACGCTGTGTGGGAGAAAACCACAGAGATTTTCTGGAATATTTAGGTCGAGATTTATTACATTTTCTGCTATCTTTGTTGTGGTTTGTGCTATCTAAACAGCCTTGTTGATAATAAAAGGAGATCGCGGTTTTCCTTTCCTGTTTAGATATCTAACATGCGTTAAGTTCAATCGAGATGTTCTTGAGTAAGTCGATTTTATGATCGGCCTAGCGAAATTTACTCTTCTGTAGAAGTTTCCGTTTTTGTCTTTCAAGTCCAAACAATTATCACGAATGGACATAACGTACTTGCGAATAAAATCGTAACCGAGAATTACAGTATGTTCTGTAGCTAGACTTGGAAGGATGGCTACATTCAGCCACAGTCTCTTTGAGTAACCCTTATTATCCCATAAATAAAATGCTAGTCTGACGACTGGCAACGAATCAGATGGTTTGTTACCGAGAGCTTGTACACGTACACATAGCTTTCAATCGTTGACCTATGTTGAACTTGGAGGGAATAATTGATGAACTGACTATAGAAATCATGGCGCTAGTACCGATCAGTCCTCTTACTCGGTTGCCAAATATTTTTAGTTGTGCTTCCGGTAGAATATCTGGAAGATGTAAATTTCGCGAATGTGGAGCTGATTGTGTCCTAGTGTGGTAGACACGTACTTTAGATCGGCTCGGAGGGCTTGCATTTTGACATTCACGGCGTGAATTCGGGAATGGTCCTCGAAATTTAGGCCTATTTGTTCGAGGCGATGCTGGTGCATATCCATCTTCGATTTTGTGTTCACATTCATAAACTTGACTTCTTAGGTTCCTAAATTTTTCTTTTTAGGCACGCTTTCAGCTATCGTAGGCTTGTTTAGCTAGTTCAGTAGACTTCTGTAAATTTAACAGAACTTCCATTGCTTGATGGACCGTTTGTGGTTCAACCATTACCAAACCTTTTACATACTTGTGTAGTATAGAGCTACGGATTTGGAACAATAATTCGGAGTTTGTAATTTGAGGGCAAATCTCTCTCCATTTTTTACGAAAGTATACAAAAATTCTTGTACGGTTTCGGAGGGCTCTTGTCCACGATGACGAAGTTCTTGCATTTTGATCTGTAAAATGTTTTCTGAAAACTCGGTACACGAAAAGTTCATAAACTCGTTGACAGTTTCAAACGTTTCTATTAGCTGTTGTCTATAGTACACCCATGTTTTAGCACTTTCCTCGAACTAGAGAAAACACCATTACAACGTATTTTGAAGATCCCTTCCGCTGAAGAGATTGCTGTAAAAGGAAAAGTAGATATTAAATGGTACCCCAAGCCTCAACGTTCAGGTCTCACCGACATCGTTATAAAGGATCTTGAACAATGTTCTGTCGAGAGACTTTCAAGAGCTGTTTCCTTGGACCTCTTATGGGCCGCCGGAAAGTGGAAATCGCCTATCAGCACTCCGTCATGGAATGGATACATGAAGATCACATTAGATAATAACCGTTCATGTGGAGGATCACAAGTTGACACCCTTCCCTTCATCAATCTGGACCCTGGAAATCTGAGTGCATTGTACACGGTTATGCAATTTGTCCCCAGAACCAACAACACTCTTGCTTCATTACATCTGATCAACCGTTGTATATTAAGGCCATCGAGATGGTTGCTTCACCATGTAAAGGGAGTGATTTGAAAAAAAAAGTGCGTTTGAGATTATTTCATCTCATGGAAATATATCTCATAAAAGAGCGATAGGATATATCATGGAAGGTAGTTGCTTGGCTGGTCTGTGGAGCGAGGTATATGCTAAAGCCTCAGTAGTTTATATGTTGACTGGACACTCATACGCACGAGCTTTAAGAACACACTTCTTACTCAGAAGGTCTTACTCCAGCTCCTGTTTTCTCATCTACAGGATCTTTGCCCAGCCGATATGCAAGATTGCATGCAGAATTCATGAAAAATGAAGTTTGTTGTGATGACGTTGCAAGTCCAACGCTGGGATAATTTCATCTATCTTGGAAAACGCATTCAACGACCTATCATCTAACAGCCGCACTTTAGTACTTTAAATACAGTATGTTAAACAAGTGAATTTTATTCGTCAGCTTATTAGAGCAGAAAGGCGCGGAGAGCGGGAACTGCACCTTTACAGTGTAAAAAGCATATTGTATCATTTACATGCTCCAGGTCACCTAAGTAATTATGCTAAATGTGCGCATTTGTAGGAGATGCATTCAGGAGATGCAAAATTTGAAGTCCAAAATCCCTGTAGAAGAATATGAGAAGTTCGCCGTTCAAGGTTATTCCACGATAAGAAGAAGTGAAAAATTCTGGAGTGGTATATGGAGTGATATGGTTGTGGAATAGCAACTTATGCGAGCAATTAAAACCTCTGGAGGACTTACGACAGGACAAGGTATCACGGACTGGCTTAATTAGTGCCCCTACCTGAAACTTTGCGGATTTGTGAAGCCTTCGAAAACTTTAGTGGGATCTCTTCATCGTCGTCCGAACAACATGTCGATCTCCGAGAATCAGGGCAACAACGTGACTACAAGGACCTTGAAAAGTTTGTTATAGACTCAATGATCATAGTCCATATGACGTGAACACTAACGATTTTATCTCTGTTGCGAGTGGAGTTGTTGCTGATGCTTCGGTAAACTGGGATTCCGCGGAAACTTTGGGGAAGTCTTGTGTAGAGAAAATGATTGGGAAGGATTTTGGAAACTTAACATTGAAGAGATCTGACCGAGTAAAACCTATTTCGCACACAGGTATATGTATTAAGGTGTATGAAAATGTGGTCCTAGTAGTGGTCCAAACAACTGCATCCAATATATTGATAGCATGTTCGAAAGCTAATGCAAGTAACCCTGGATCGAAACCTGGTGTAGTTCTTTTTTCTTAATGAAAATAACGTTTCTCTTTTTTTTATATGTATAAACGAATTAGAAAATTTAATAAGATTAGTGAACAAACGCATGTGGAGGTTACATAAGTCAGGTACGGTATTTTTTTTATTGCATAACTTGTGTTTTCACAATGCACTCTAACTGTCACTAGGCACAAGTGCCATGTAGTAGTGTCTCAAATACAAGGAACTCCTATTAAGGCGGGATCATTCTCGCACAGGCGTATTATTCCTTCACCGTAAATGAGACTGACAAGCAGACAGTTTCCAATTATCAATTTATGGATTGGTAGCATGTCGGAAAGCTAATACGGAAAACCCAAGATCGAATCATAGTGTGGTTTTCTTTGTCTTTTTTAAAGAAAAAAAAGAACGTTTCACTTTTCATATATATATATATAAACGCATTGAGCTCCTGTGTAGCCTAGTCGGTAGCGCGCTCGACTTCAGTGCGAGCTGTCTCGGGTTCGATTCCCGATGTTGACCCAGCATCGTGAGGACAATTGGGGAGCTCCTGTGCATAAAATACAGTGGCGATCACAGTGAGAGCTTCGCCTCTCCTCTCCCAACCCGTCTGGACAGTGTAGGAGCAGTAGACCAACTCCTCCCTTCGGGGAGAGGCCTCATCCACTAGTGGATTGAATATGGCTGTGATCTATTATTATTATTATATAAACGGATTAGGAAATTTAATAAAATTAGTGACCAAGGGCACGTAGAAGTTTGGTAAGTGCATGTATGGTGTTCTCTTTTATTGCACACGCGACTGAATCGTGTTTTCTCAGACATTCGAAAATAGGACTTCTTGGTTTTGAGACGCTAGTGGCCTTGTTCCCTTCTTCAAACTGACTAATATTTCCAAGGCCAGATAAATCATTCTATAACTAGCTATCGTTCTTTTCTTCTATCTTAAGATAAGCGCGTATAAATTGAGGTGCGTTTTTTAGTAAAAAAAAACTAATTTCGATTTTTTAGCGTTTGTTCACTTCTTAAAATTGCTGGTTCATTTTTTCTAACCTATGTGAATTTTATGGACTTTTTAATGTGCGTATTGTTTTCACTGCCTCGAAGAAAGAAAAATGTATAATCGCAAGACCAGAGCTTTCCTTCGAAATCACAAAATAAAAAAGAATTCCTCTTAAAAGTAATAAAAAAACTTTAGGTGAAGGAGTACCGAACCCGGGACCACTGAATCCCAAGTCCAATGCCTTACACATTTTTTTTACCATTTTATTAAATCTGAATTGGACTACAAAATCAGAATAAACGGAAAATATTACAAAAACGTTAAATGCAAGTAAAGTTATAAAACAACTTAAACAATAACATTTCAAAATAACCTATTTAAAATATAAACCACTTTAAAAATAAAATTATGTGATTAAATGGTATCGAACCTGGAACCACTGCACTACAACTCCAACGCCTTATCCATTACTCCACGTAGCCAACCATCACCCAGTGCTTTCTGAGAGCTCTTTATATCAATTCCGCAAACGAGTAACAGACGCTACTAATTCCGTGGTGTTCACACGAAATGGTTGTCCTCTCTGCAGACAAGTCTGCCATGTTGTTCCGTTCTCCCAGCAGTTATGTTTGTTTAGAAAACAGGAAGCAATCTGTTTTACCATTAACAAGCTTCGGAGAAAAATAGCAGCTAAGCCAGTAACTGCTATTTTTCATCGGTTGTAGCAGTTATAGCAATTTATCCCATGTAGCAGTGAAAAATAGCTGCTACGCTAGTTTTGCCCATCTCTATTTCGCACCTATTTTTGAAGGCTTTACTAATGTTTTTTTGCTTTCTTTGTGTATTGAATAGATGCGCCATCCCTTCCAGATATCAAATCCGGAATAAAGTAGATTTTCACATTTTTGGCGTTTATTGCCTTCTTCAAACTGCCGATTCAATTGCAAAGTGATACTGGTAGCTTCAGATAGTGACATTCTGGTAATGCTTGTAGAGAGGATCCCTAATGGAGCAACAATCAATCTCCTTATGCCGAGCGTTGGATCACACGCAGCGCGATTATACACTATTACAGAGATTCAAAACGAAATTGGTGATATGAAAAACTATATACTATTTGTGCACGCCATGAGTGGAAATGATACGACTTCTGCTATTTACATGAAAGGGAAAAAATGGCTTCGGGTGTACTAAAAAAAACCGCACAACTAAAGAAAACGGTGGATATATTTAATACGATTCACGCAGATTGTGACAGACTATAAGAAGCGGGAGAGAAGTTTCTCATTAAACTTTATAACGGTCGTGATTTTACATCATTAGACGAATTGAGGGTTTACAAGTAGAGTAGATGTGTGGCTAAGACCGCAATAAGTACCTCAATTAATTTAGCAAGTCTGTCTCCAAAGTCATCTGCAGCACGTCAACATTTACTCCGAGTTTACCACCAAATCCAACAGTGGCTAGGAAATGATCTGCATGATTCACAATGGGGAGGGAAGCTTTTAAATGGCAAATACACTCCTCAGCCAACCATACTACCAACTGCACCCGACGAGCTACTACACATCATATCCTACAACTGCAAGGAGACCTGCAACGAAAGAAGTAACTGCAAATGTAGAAGGACTGGGATCCAGTGCTCCAAAATGTGTGGATGATGTCATGAAGTGTGTCAAAATAAATTAGTTGATTATGGAGATGAAGCAGACGAGATCGAACTTCGCCTTTAATGAATATATTCATCTTAAAAAAAAAATACTTTGTACTTCACTACAGACATGCTTCCTTCCTAAGCACTCGTTTCATTTCGTTAAAGTAACCTAATACCCTCAATAATGATGCTTATAATTGCCTAATGATGATTGCAAATATATTTGCTTCTACAGCTAAAAAATACAGAAACGAGAAAGTGGCGGAGAACATGACGCAACCAACCGCCAGATACAATAAGGCGCACAGTGGTTACGCTGATTACGGGAAAGCGCGACGTGCTTTGTTTAAACATTCACATCTCCGTAACTAGTGGTCCTACATATACAATATATACGTCATTGGAAATATAAATGTTTGCGTCAAAAGATTTATATAAGGGTTTTGCAATATCTGATACCCAGCCTTTCAGAGCACAAAGAAGAATAGCAAAGAAATAATTTATTGATTATTTTAGTTGTTTTTAAAAGCTGTATTCCTTTGTGTGAGAGCACATGATGCAGAATTAAAGTAATTAACATATCAAAATAAAGCGCTTTTCTTTATCTTTCATTTGAGCCCTATTTGAACTTCTTAGGCCTACTCGTTTGGAATCAAGAACGATTCCTTTCCTTTCTCCAGCGCTCCAGTAATTCAGCCGCCTGGAATTCCATGAAGCGCCCATGGGAGACTAGGGGACTCTTGATATGTTGTTCAGGACATCAAATAGAACAAATGTGCAAATTTTCAGCTTTGGCTTAATTTTCGCAAGGTTCAAACCTAAAATGACTGGGCTATATCTTGAGCATCGAAATATCATCGTAGTCTTTCCTAATTTATATTTTAGGCGATTTTTTCGGCTATTAAATAATAATTTTTGTTTCGTATTTTACTCTTCATTTTGGAGTGTTGAGAGGGGAGAGAAGCACAAAACCAAAGTGCCCCCATATAAATTTAAATTATCTTATAACGTATCCAAAAAAGACAAACTCATAGGGACAAATGGAGATTACTAAGCAAATAGCGGGCCTTGCCAGTTTTAGTGAAAGTCATAGATTTTCCCACCGGTGGCTATTACCAATCCAACAATGTATGGCTTATCTCTGTCGAACTTGTGACTACTAACAGTGAGATTTAGTAGGGTCACAAATGGAGAATACTAAGCGGTTCAAAAGGACCTTCCTGTTTTAGGTCACCGTTTCTGACCATTACTAATCCAACGGTGTATAGATCATCTCTGTCGAACCTGTAGTTATTGAGATTTAGGATGGCACAAATTGAGCATACTAAGCGAATGGAAAGAACCAGCCGTTTAGGGTCAAAGTTATAGGTTATTTCATTGTTTAAGATCATTACAAATCCAACCATATATGGCTAATCTATGCCGGACTTCTAGTTACATTTACTGAGATCCAGGGGAGGGGCGGACAGACAGAGAGGACAAACCTCACTAAACTATTCACTAACGTTCATGCAGGTGCGCTAATTATAATAGGGCAATAATTCTGAGTAGTGTTCGATTTGTCATAAATTACAAAGGGCAGCTAGACGTAAAACTAGTAGCAGCTAGTAAGTTTTAATCTATTACCTATTTGGGTACCAATACAAAGATTTTATCCCTGGGTGGGTGATATTCCGAATCAACAACCGGGGATTGAATCCTCACGCAACATTGAAAATATCCGGCATGCCCACTGACAAATCGAACACTGATTCTTAGTGTAAAGGAAACGAAACAAGTTGTTGGGTTTTTATCGGTCGAGAAAGCAGCATTTCACCTTTGTGACATGCAATAGTACTTCTGTTTACATGCCTTCTCCAGTGATAGTTTTTCCAAGAATAAAAAGACAGAACTTCTTCATAGATACATCTGTTGCGACTATAGCATCTATTAGACAAATGAATATTGATAAACACAGACAGTAAGATGTTAGTTATTGAAAGTAAAAGTGACGTTAGGATAATTTTTTATATAAATTGTATAAAAAGATTTAAAAAAAAAGAGTTTTTAATTAACTTTAAAATAAACTAGATTTTTTCTCAGGAAAGCCCACGAGAGACCTTGCAACTGTTTCAAATTTCATCCTATTCCAAATATGATGTTGCTTTACGGTTACAAAATTCTCAGATCTCACTTTCAGTACATAAAATTTTCAGGAATGTGCTATTTTCTAAACTTCATGTTTACATTCGCGTCGGCACCTGCTGTAGAAATGACTAAAAGCGAAGACAGGGGCGGCAAGCGGCTGGCTTACCATCGTCAAACCTCGGACAAGTGGACTGGAATAGCTATATAAAATATAGTAATTGTTTTATTTGTGTATCAGATATGATTGCAATTAACATGATTAAAATCGTTGCTTCACAAGGAATAAAACAAAAGAAGTTGATATTTCTAGCAAAATTGGTTTCAAACTAAGACATTGTAATTTGTAGAAAATAAAATAATTTAAATTATTTTTTAATAATTTATTTTTGAAAAACTAGGAGACGAATGTACGTTGTAAGTGTTTCAACCCGTTCATAAACTTCTGAAGAATGCTATAAAATTTTTCTTTTGTATTAAAAATATCCAGTTCCTTAGAAAATGATGATATTCGGTAGCCATTTTCTATATATAAACATCAACGTAAACTCTCTAGCGACGGCAGAGCGTGGAAGATCCTCTTAATGTGCTTGCGTCAACTGTCTCGTCCCATCATGCCTTAACACTGCAAACGTCAATTCGCGTCACCTGTGATTAAGCTTTGCGGAGACCAACAGTCATTTGATCAACTTTCTTTCTGTTGTTGTTGCAATATTTTCATAAATTTTCTGCACAGGTGGCGACTACCCTAAATGTTGTTTGATCTATTACCGAAGTATAATACAAAACTGGTGTTGGGGAATGTCAACGCCAAAGTTGGTAGGGAACAAATTTTAGGACCTACTATAGGCAAGTCAAGTCTTCACGAGATCAGCAGCAAGAATGACTTAACACGATAATTTTCGCGATTGCTTACACCAAATAGTAAACAACTTGTACTTTGAATACAAAGATAATGCACATGAATATCACCGGATGGCAAGACGAACACAACTAGATTTTCCCATATATCTAGATAGACGAATACATACCAACATAACGAATGTTAGAAGTTACAGATAACCGGAAAGGGACACCGACCATTAGTTAGTGATAAAAAAAAGTGAAGACTTTTATATTTGTATACTTTCTCCTTCCAGGGATATTGAGCCTCCAAATTTAATAAAATACGATTTTTTTATTTCTTTATTAAAAATTCATAAAAATTAAGGAATCATATTCTGTACACTTTCAACATATTTTGATGTGTCAATAGTGTACAAAAAAATCAAATTTGAAATTCAACTCCTCGCGTGCAAAACACCGCCCTTAAAACAGGATTTTTTTATATTCCAACAATCAAAGGATGGGTCATGATAAGGGCCAGTTTCTGCCTAGCAATGGATTATTATGAAAGTTGAGGCCTGTAATCTACACGATATTCCGCGTCAAAGTTCGTTTAGATTATGTTGAGATCATTTCCGGTTGTACCTGTAGAGCGTCCGGAAGTTACCACTTACTCCAACCTTCGAAAAGTCGAGGTGGGTGCGTGTTAAACGGATTTGCGTGGAAAGCGCCAACATGACGGGAAAAGTCGTAATAATGTTTTGTTCCGCTGATAAAAAGCGCACAAAATAACCAAATAGCAAGACCACGGGTGTATTTGGTACATTATGAGAGCAATTTGTTTAGGAAAAAGCGTGTTCGGTGAACCTGTATTCCGTCATCATTATTCGTTTTCGGAGTTGTAGTAACAATAGAGCGGAACACTCAGAACAACACCACAAATATACCACACTCTAGTCTGATATGTCTACTTGAACATACTACAAACTCATATTGTTCTGGAAATCCGCTATATATATAAAGAAAAACTTTTCACTTTATTTCGCATGTATGATATGAATCCACAGTGAAGCAAAAAGTTCAATTGTGCAAACAATAAACTATCAAATGAAAAGATGTGGAGACATCGGGGTTAAATATCGTCCTGAAGAAAGCTTAATCGTCTTCTTCATCGTCAGTCCAGTCATCATCCCTCTTACTCTGGGCATCTGCGATGTAATCCTCATACGATGCAGAGCCATGGAATGCGGTTGGGTCGTGGCTGCGAAATCCAAGGTACCACAAGACCGAAGCTACGTGAGCACAGCAGCTTATCACCCTGGCACCGGCCTTGCACTGGCAGTACCATCTCAGGATATCAACAAGATCATATTTTATCCAGAGAGTGTAGGTGCGGGAACCCGTGTGGAGACACTGGATTTTAACACGAATGACATCATCCTCTTGCTGATTAAGAAATAATTCATAGGCGCCTCCAGTGTTCACATGCTCCCCAGTATAGTTTTTGATTGTTTGAGGTGGTATACTGCGAGAGTTAGTACACGCAGGATCTCTTCGGACAATAAAGGAAAGTTCGGGATATCTGCCGCATCCATCGGAGCCCATTTCATTTTGCTGCGCTCGCGGTCCCAACCTTTCTCGTATCCCTTTATTTGGAGTTTGTTTTCTTTCTGAAGAAGAGACCGCATCCTTCATGCAATGTACTCGTCGTGGGAGCTGTCAAGTATGAGTGGAGGCCGAAATGTATTGCAAAGCGCACAAACAATGCGGACATAGTCCCCAATAAATGGAATCTGGGTATTAGGCATAATGTGTTCCAGGGCCTTCCATCTCTTCATTCTGGAATTGGCAGATTCGACAACCCATCTGATTTTTGTTACCATACGAGACTGGTTGACTTCGATTGTTGTATGTTGCTTCTGCGTTTTTGGAAGGAAGCACGGCATTTGACTATGGAATCCGAGGTCTGCCAGTAGCTGCAGTGAGTCTATGAAACTTCGGTCTACGACGAATACATCGTCTTCTTTTAACCAGGCAAGCATCTCTTCAACATCCGCACGGAGAATTTTATCCGTAATCGCTGCATCGGAATCTTTAGCCCAGTAAGAACCCATCACAGAGAGCACATACCCGTCACTGCCGACGATCATCATAGGTTTGACAAGAGGACGATGTTTGTGCATACTAAACGAGCGCCTCTGGAACGCATAGTTCGAGTTCTTCTCAATGTATATGTACGCTCCATCGACCACATTAACTGCAACATCTTTTCCGTCCGCCATGATGTCTTTGGACAACGGTCTGGTGTGCTCTCGAATGAAGTCACCCCTTGTCATATGTTTGAATCCGAGATGTAAGGGAACAAAACACTTCATTAGAGCTTTCCTGGCTGTGTGAATTGCTCGTGAGCACTGTTGCTTTGCGATTCCGAAAAGAGTTCGAATGACTCCGGACAATCCTGTTCTCAGTTTAACCAAGAACAGTCCTAGCGCCGTTTTCGCCGAACGTATCTGGGTATTGCGTATTTCGTCTCTGACGTAAACAAACAGCGCATTGAACTGGGCAGACTTTAAGCCTGTCAGATTGTAACAGTCGGCATCGGTCATTGTCGTGTCGAAACTCAAATTCCTATTTGCAAGCGCGTACTCCCTCAACGCTGTCAGCAGCTGCACAAGTTCAATTCGGTTGAAGTTGGATTCGTCGTGTGTCTCATTTAGATCCGTCACGTTTGGCTTTACGTTCTTCCCATCGAGATGTTCTGCGCAGCACATGGAGCCGTCTGGCACTATTACGTTAAACTTAATATATGCTATCTGCGCTTTTGCCTGAACGGGAAGTGCAACTGAGAACTGTTTGGGCAGATAATACACTTGTTGTGAGCAGCAGGGGTCCTCCTCAGGGGAAGTTTTATCGTTTTTAGGCTATTTACACACTTCTGTTTTGCTCCTGGAACAAACTGTGGATCCTGATCCGTGCCTTTTATGAAACGTCGTTTGGTGGACTGTCTACCGTGACCTTCCGCTGGTCTGTCTCTGATCGGTGTTGAGGATAGATGTGATGGTTGAACATGGGTTGAAGTTGAGGGTTGGCTTGATGGTTTGTACTTGTTTGGAGTTGCGGTACTGACTGATGACTTCTTGTGGGCCGAGGTTGCAGTCTGGTCGGACGTTGTATCCTGCTTAGCAGTTTTGGTCGTCTTGGGTTTCTTTGGCATATCCTTGTAACAGCGAAGGCACAAGAATTCTTTCTTTCCACATCCCGCTGTATATATTCGGGCACACGTGACGTCACATTTTCACACCACAATATTCTAAACAACAGCAACTACCCAGTTGTCGAACGTACCCTGTTTTGCGGTGTTTATAATACCACGTTTTGAGCTTATCACAAAGAATGTCTCCCCCTCCCACACAGCACGAGCAGAAGGGATTAACAAACCGGCGATATGATTCTCATGGAGACGCAATTCTAGCTCTTGTAATATTTTCATTTTATAGTTTATTGTTTCTACAATTGCTTTTTTTGGGCTTCACTGTGGATTCATATCATACATGCGAAATAAAGTGAAAAGTTTTTTTATATATATAGCGGATTTCCAGAACAATATGAGTTTGTAGTATGTTCAAGTAGACATATCAGACTACAGTTTGGTATATTTGTGGTGTTGTTCTGAGTGTCCGCTCTATTGTTACTACAACTCCGAAAACGAATAATGATGACGGAATACAGGTTCACCGAACACGCTTTTTCCTAAACAAATTGCTCTCATAATGTACCAAATACACCCGTGGTCTTGCTATTTGGTTATTTTGTGCGCTTTTATCAGTGGAACAAAACATTATTACGACTTCCCCCGTCATGTTGGCGCTTTCCACGCAAATCCGTTTAACACGCACCCACCTCGACTTTTCGAAGGTTGGAGTAAGTGGTAACTTTCGGACTCTCTACAGGGACAACCGGAAATGATCTCACCATAATCTAAACGAACTTTGACGCGGAATATCGTGTAGATTACAGGTCTCAACTTTCATAACAATCCATTGCTAGGCAGAAACTGGCCCTTATCATGACCCATCCTTTGAATACCATTTTGACCAGTTAAATTTTGTTTTAGGCTTGTCATGCAGATAAGTAAAATTATCAGCCAGACTTTAAATGAAATAATGGTTTTTATTCAAATGTCCAATGATAAAGCAGTCCACATATATTTCATTTTGCGTAAACGTCTGCAAACTCATTTTTTTTGTATGAATTGCAATACAAGAATGGCTGCGATTAATCAATCGGTTAGGATTAGAATATTAGAATACTTGTTTTGAACTATTCTTATATAAGGCGCATAAATATTTTTAATAAAACTAAAGAATTGAAAGAAAGAAGTCAGGCAACCATACTGTCCGATTTCAGATGGTCTGACTGCCCAATGGCTTCTTGACTTTGACAATTATCTTCTGGGTCTGTTTAATCGTGTTAAAAAACAAAATCAGCTTTCTTATGGGGTTAAACATATTCTCTTTCTAATAATGTTGGTTTGAAAATGATGGCAGGTGAATTTTTCGTACAAAAACCTGCTGAAAATATCCCGTTTTCACTTTTTCCACAAAATTACAAAATTTAAAGTGAAATTATATAGTAACGAGACAAGCTAATAAGCTGAAATCACAAATTTGGGGAAAATGTTTTGTTACGAAATAACAGACGAAATTTTACAGGGATAGCTTCATTATTACATGAGTCACATATAGGGTTAAACTTTGATTCTGTTTAGCGAGTTGAGTTTTAGGCCCACTTTGCGACGCTTTACATATGCCACTGATGAAAAATAATAATCATCGTTAGTTTCACTGAATAGACCGGAATAAGTTGTATACAATCGCTTAGTTTCATTTGTTTTTCTCAAATAAGTGAGGCCATATTTTGACTCGAAATTTCGACAATTTTAGATGAATACTGTATATGGTCTCAGCGTGGTACCAAACAGTGAGCTATATTTCTGCACGTATCCTACTGGCTAATCTTAAACTTTACAAAACTTAGTTTGAGTCATTTAAAATTAAACACACAAAGTTTCGTCAAAATCGGTGTTGGTGAGGTGGGACAATTTTCTAAAATTGGACCACTTGATGTGGAATGACCCAATAACGTTTATTTGATCATCAATAATGCGGTAATGGAGCTAGGCCTAGCTTTTCTCAAGAGATGCTAAGTTTCTCCTAGACTGTGAAATGCTTGCTGGAAGAAAGTACGCTGTAACATAAACCAATATTGACCGATTCTGTCTTGTGTCAGCGTTGTTTGTGGGTTATCTTAGATCCGCGAACCTAGTATTCTCTGTATTGAGTTTATGATGTTTTAATATATACTATTCTATTTAATATTCTCTTTTTCTGCTATAGACTTTAGTGTAATGCAGCGACGGATCTAGGGGGGCAAAAGGGGGCAAAAGGGGGCAAGCGCCCCGGGCGGCACGTTTAAGAGGCGGCAAACAGCTAAAAATAAAAGCTTCTAAATTGCCTATTAAATTGAAATTGACCTTAACGTGTTCAAAAATTTTAATACCAGCGCGCTAAGACATTTTTTTGTGTTATTCCATACAACCTACCTTCATCTTTAAAATTCAAAACCACGATTCAAGTCAGATAGGCAAGTCTACTACTGGAGTTAGTAATAGCGATGCCACGACAGGCTGCAGAGATGATAACGAAAGTACACTACGTGATGCGAGACAATGTTGTGGCCGTCGCGTCGGCGGGTCGTTTTGTTTGGCTAAAAAACGATGGAAAGGTCGGTGGAAAGGGTGGCAAAATTTATCTCCGGCACTGGTATGATATAGACTTTCACAGTCATAAAACCAATATTTAGAAATATGTAATATGGCCCAATTCTTTCTCTAGTTATCCATTATCCATGGCGTTACCTCCTCTTGAATTATTTAAAGCACTCCTAACAAGTCACACGTTATTGCCCATTGTAGATATTATCTCATATAATGGTTTCATTACGTGTAACAACATATATTTTTTACATACTGTTCATTTAGTATATCGCTTTCAACGCCACTGGATATCTTAAGATCATTCCTTAGTTTTCATGTATATGCGAAAACTAGAATTTCCAGATGCTATACTTTAATCTAAATATTGGCCTTGTGAAACTAAGACTGATCATCTCAAAGAATAATCGTTTCCCGATTAACTTCTGTCTACATTTGTTTTAATTCTGAGAAGTTTCTACTTTCAAAGTCTGTAAGCTATTTTCAAAGCACTGTCTTTGGGGAGCCAGTAATCACTATGGTATGAGATCGAAGTTTCTCACGGAACTATGAAGAAGATCATTATCAACAAAATAGTAAATAAAAATCTATCCGTTGCGTATTTTTTTTTATTTCTGATTGAAAACGAAATGGCTTACATGTTAATGCTGAAAATGAAAAGAAAACTTTAAACTTTAAGAGTGGATGATTTATTATTTTGTGGTATATACAGCCACTTATCTTTGACATGATCTATCTTCTGCACAACATTTTAACCTGTCAAAATAACAGAAATCATTATACTTTTTCTGAAATTATTGTATAAACGATATGTGATTAGTCTAGAGGTAGGATTTTTATGTAGTATCATAGGGCGAAATATGTACATAAATATGTAACAAAAATTAATGAAATATGTAGGATAATATGTAATTAAAATAAAATATGTAATATCAAATATAAGATACCAAAATATTTACTACAGTAGGATTATCGTGAGGGGTTCACACTTCGAATAGACCAGGGACATTTTCGATATTTTCCCGCTAAGTGAAATTTTAAATTACAAATTTATCATATTTTTCCTCAGATTGCTAAGTTTTATCATGAAATACCCGAACACCGGTATCCCCTAAAATTGCTATTTCTACATAATTTAGATTTGTCTGAAAACTAATTGAAGCTTTTTCTGAGATAAATTATTGAAATAATGCTATAAAATTAAAATATTTTCCCTTGAGGGGGCGCGTGCTTTCGCTGGATTCGCCACTGTATCAAATAAACTAAATATATATTGCAAGAATATAAACCTTTTAATATATAAAATGATGATCTAATGATGGCTTTGATTATGCACCTCCATAACACTTCGATGCACAATACACTATCAGGTATTGTGCCATATTTTCGGAGGAGGGAGCAAGAAGTTAGTCTCCCATTTAGTAAAGTGGCGAAAATGCACTTCCCGGGAAAGCGGACTGTAAGTGTGTGTGTGTTTGAGTGACAACGGGAGGCACAAATATTGGCGTTTCTTGAGATGTATGCAGATTTCTGTTTCCCTTCCTCTCTCAGCCTTGAATTGGTCTCACCCATATGGGACATTTTTTTAAATTAATGTAGCCAAAAGGTTAAATTGAGAAAGAAAATTGCAAAATATGTACACTTATGTAAAATCAGCACGAAATATGTAACATAGATCGAAATATGTAAAATAAAATTCAAATATATAATGATGCTAATGTTAAAATTCATGAACATTTATATTTTCTTGCGTCCTACATAACTGCAAATAGAATATGTAATTAATAAAAATCCTAGCTCTAGTGATTACACTGCTTTTTTTTCTCGTGTGGGTCCTTACCTTCCTGTGAACTCAAATGTTGAAGATTCAGAATCCGTACTTTTCATTGCAAACAGTTGGCAGCTTAATCAGATCATACGAAATTAAGCTGAATGAAAGGATTGGCATTAGGTAAATAAATATTAATATATACGTACATGAATGTACAGTTATAATCATTAATGCCATTTGTGTGCGTATTTCGCGACACCTGTCAATTTTCTGAATTGGTCATACATTCGAATTAAAGCAACAGATGGTCAGATTAAAATCTTGGCCTTCTACGAGGATGTTCCGTATTCCGTTAAACAAAATATATATGGGAAGACATTTGAGAAGAGAGATATAAACAAGATTTGATCTCAAATTTCGATTCTTGCTACGAAAGATCTTGATGTTTTTATAAGTTTATATTTAGTTTTGGTTTATTTGAAGTAAATGTTACATAGATGAGAAATGTTTTCTTATAATCGGTAAGAAAATAACATACCTTGTAATTGTTCAAAATTATTAAGTAGAGCTTAGGGGAATGACATTTCGTACATGTTTTGAAATGACAGAAATTCAAAAGAGACGCGAATTAAATAACTGAGTGAAATTATGTTATTTTTGGGAGTTGTTTATTAACACGCTAAGTGATTATTTAAAAGTTGCCAAGAATGGATTTTCAGAAACTTGCAGAAAGTCAAATATTACATCATTTATTTTAGTATATCAGTGTGCTATATGGAGGGAAGAAAGAGGGAAATTTTCTGAAATGTTTACTGCTTTTCCTGGTGTCTCACATAGTTATATTTCCCTGTCTAAACTGATGCGCTAACTAAGTTTCAAACTGATATATCTTGTAATATTGCTATGAACTTTATTTTTGGTTTATAGCGATCAGTTCATTATTTGTTAACAAGAGAGGAAACTATCTCAACTATTTCGGAGCCGCTTGCCCCGTGAGCATACTCGAAGGTTAGGATAGCTTTTTGATACTTGCTCTTACCTTATGAATTGAATTTTTTACGCATCTAAGCCTCAAGCCGGGATAGATGGATGGGAAGAATGCTTGAAGGCGTTGACTAGTGCCAAAGTTGAAGGTACTATCCAGGCATTTACTTGGTGTGACTGAAGAAAACCTCTGTCTGGATGGTCGGTCACTGGGATTGAACCCAAAACCTCCCGAATGCTAATCCAACACTCTACCACTGAGCCATGGCTTGCGTTGTGTCGTATTATTTTTTCTAAAAAATAGTATTTCTACCATTCCAAATCACATAGGTCAGTGGCTTTTGTTAACACCACGTTCAAAGGCCTCAATTATTGTAAAACCTGGCCCGACAGGTTTCTTACAACTGTGATTCTAAACTCATTTAGTACTGTAGAAAAGTAAACATGTAGTAAGTCCGTTTTGCCACGCGACCAACCATATAGTATTTTAGCTTGAATCATGGACGTTTCTTTACCGTTTTACACATATTAGAATTTACAATTAACGGATTTATCCAGGAGATGAGGCCATTGGAGTTACTCTTTAACAGTGTAGAAGATAAAGAAGTTGAGCACAGAAACGCATAAGGTGAAATTATTCGAAACGAATACAAAACAGTTTATAATCCTCCTAAAGATATTAAATCCAGGATTCTATACAATACCTGATATTCTTAGGCAAATTATTGAATAGAGAATATTTCTGTTATAGGATATGTTAGGTTGGATTAACTTGAGTTAGGTTAGAATGGATTTGTTATTTCATACTTTGCCATGGATTGAATACAATTCTGGATTTAATATATTGCCGGCAGTTTTTGTATGTAATATTGAATTTTCAATACTGTTATATAATGTGTTTCACATACAGATGGTAAGGCCATACTTTCCTTTGAAAATGTCACAATTAGCTATGACGACTTTCTATTTATGGTATGAAGACCACAAACTGCCGTTAAAATGTAGCGGGATTGTGATCTACCTCATTTTGATCTTTGAATATTGATAACAAGATATTTTTGAGTGAAGATGGAATTGACAGTAGAAAGAGGCTCTACTTCCACGCTGTGTGATTACTATAAAATAACTATTAAGTATAAAATATTATAAATTCTAACAGACTGAATGATTCAACTATATTTAAATAGTTGTGTGTTTAAAGCCCTGCTGCTTTCACATGGATTGTGGAAAGTAAATTGTTAATGGAATTGCAGTAAAGATGCATATAAAATAAAATGTATGGGCGGTAACAGCAATTAAATTGTAGTGGTTTCGATATATTTCGTTGAGAATGATTATGCAAATTTTGTTATATACTATTAAAAGAATCGATAACATTCTTTGCTAGTGTTTGAGAGAACTTTTAAAAATTTCAGCTAACATTTCGGATGTTGACAAAACACTAGAGCGTTTGGTTTTCCCTGGCGTATGTTTTCAGTTGCTTCCGGCAATTAAATCACTTGAAGCTGATTTAATTTTTGACTTTTGTTCTTTATTGAAGACGATTGCTGAAAGAATTCAGAAGAAATACACTTATTGTAAATACATCGCGAAATGGCAAAGATACAAAAATAGCGAATGGTGTGATAAGGCGAGTAAAGAGAAACGAATCAAGAATAATGCTGACCGAATTATGTTGTGAGAGTTTTAGAATATTTGAATAAAAGTAGACAGATGACTGGTAAAACTCCGTTGGAATTTTCTTGAAAACTGAATGGATTTTGATTATTCTATCAGCAACGTTAATGGAAAATTTTATACAGTCTATTTCCCTTTTTTTTTTTCAGGCAGCTGGCATAATGTTTCCAGGTATGAAATACAGAATCATTCTACAGTCTGTATTGAGATCTCAGTCTATATTTTACAATAGCAGGTCATCATTATTAGTTTGTTAACTTCAAATGATAAAAAAAAGAGGCTGAATTTCCTGCATTTAGAGGTTATCGTTTTTTCTTGTTTCCTTGAAAATGAGTCGTTGACGCACTATTTTTGTATGTCTGAAATTGTATTGAAGAAGAGGGATCAGTAATTGCTTGCTATTTCCTGTAGGGAATATGATTTCCTACCTATTTTATGATGCTTTTTTGATAGTTAAAAATTCATTCTAGTCATACTTGTGCGTTTTCAATTCGTTAGTAACTATATTTTAATGCTGAAATTGCACTAATCATTTTCCCTGCCACAGTTTAGTATGTTTCTAGGTAAGTTCATAAAGTGTATTTAATATACTCTCAACTATATTAATAAAGTTTAAAATTAAAGTGTTAAACAAAGGGAGTGGTCATTTAGAAAAAATTAATCTAATATGACAGAAGAGAGTTGTTATCTGGAAAGATATCTCAACCATTTATTTCTTTTGAACGGAGAAGTAACATATCTGTCTTTCAAATTGTTTCATTCAGCATGCGCATCTACAACTTCATCTTCTTTAATTTTATGTTCGTCGAAGCAAGGGAAAGTGAAAATGATTGTTGTATTCAAGAAATCTCTAAGTTAATCACTATAGTCAGTCTCAATCTGCTAGACCGAAGTACACATGATACCTACTGCGCAAGTTTATTTATGCACATTAAGATATTATTTGATGTCATCTTTATTTTCTTTGAATTATAATTCTCTTTATGCCCTATAGGAAACTCAAGCTCACGCCGGGATAGGCAGTGGCGAGAATATTGGAAGGTAGTCGGCCAGGGTCTAGTTAATATATACCATTTGTGTGGTGTGACCGAGGAAAAACCCTGGCAAAATCTCAGTCAGGATAGGCGCAGGATCTTGCAATTGCTAAACCAATGCTTAATCAACTGAGCTACGGCTGCTCGGTTTATCTTCTCTGACGTGATATGGGAATTATTTAGATTGTTGATATTTAGTAAAAATAATGAAGAGATACATTTATAATGCACAACACGAAACACAGCAAACATTTCTAATTGCTGACTCAGATAATGCAATTTCTGCATAGCGCAGTTTATTTAAGTTTCTGTACTCATTTCTCACTCCTTATCAAAAGAATTCACCCATAATATTTAAATGATGATATAAATTTTGTTCAGGTTTTCTCATTCATGAAACAAGTAGAAATGTATCTCATTACTGTTTTGCGTTTATACTTTAGTGAGTGTCATCAAAATACTAGGCGTGGAGAGGTTATTATTAACGTCAAAACTAGAAAAAAGAGCTTTCGAGACGGGCTGTTGCCTTCCATACAATTAATGTTATCTCATCTAATCTTAGAAAAATTATTTCCTTTGCTAACTTTGGAAACATAGATAGTTTTGAATCTACAGACGTTCAAACTTAGCGTGGTATCGTTACAATGAGGTTATACCGTTAAAAGTAAGGAGGTAAGCCGTGTCGACTAAGTATATCACAACTGAAGAAGCGTAACCACAGGATGAATTTAAGGTATGTTTATAATTGACGACTGCACTTTAGAGGAGGTTCCCTACACGATAATTTTATTGTGATGTAACTGAGATTACGCGAGAGATAACCGTAGGCATATCCTTTCAGTTGCGATCCTCAATCATAAAATTTGCTTAGGTACATTCTTAAGGAACAACTTTAATTGCGATTTTCTTAATAGACACGACGTACGTCATTATATATCTAACGCCACTTGTAACGATACTTACGCAGCTTTGGAAATTTCTGTAATTAACTTTTTTTTGACATGCTAATCCTCCCAAAGTTTATACAATTATCTCAGGGACTTACTACTATAATATGGGGAATAATATCAGTTGAAATGGGTGAAATTCAATGCATGGTAGGTGGGATTTTATAGCTAAGCCCACACTGCATCTTTGTCTTTATATATTAACATTACAGTTAAATGTCCCAGAAACAGTATAGCTGTACTAGCACATCTAACCAGAGAATGATTAGTAACTACGTCATTAATTGTATCAAGCGTAAACGAACAACATAATGTAAAATAATTTAAGGTGAGTTACCGCATCACAAGATATGTCGCACTTTTAGTATTTTAGAAATCCGTCGTCAGACGTAGTGATGCGATGCCAGTAGTAGTCAGTAGCAGTTGAGGGGATTTTAATTCAGCAGACACCTCATTAATGAGACCCCCACAGCGTTGGTAATGAGAACTATGATAGAGTATGTGTGTATATATATATATATATATCTTCACACGCACACACCCATACAAGAATGGAACCTTTTTTTTTTTGTGGTGTTGGAGAAGCACTGGGCGGGTGGAAACTGTATATAAATGAACTGATTATGCAGAAAAACATTTGGATACCATCTGCATACAAATGAAACTGCTTGACGCGACAGACTCGAAGAAAGAAGCTATAATGCTGCGAGATAAAGAAAGCGCATTCTGCTGTTAACATTTGATGCAGTGAGACGTACTAAAAATAGCGTCCAGAGTTGCTGGCTTGATATCGAATCCTGAGGTATGTACACAGATGTTGTAATAGCATATATCTATATTATGTAGCATGTGCATGTGTGTAATTTTAAAAATGATTGTTGATTTTTTAAAAAAAAAAGATATAAAACAGATAAATGTCCTATAGAAATAAGAAGTGCATAGGACAAAAATAAGAAAGCCAGTTGCATGTAAATACGGAACAAGGAACCTGGCGAGACCTCGTGTTGCGACTATGTTCAAAAAGTTACGCAACCGAGATCACATAAATGCTAAAGTGGATTCTGAACCAGAATGTTTTTATGTATGACCTTCAGCCGTCTAAGGCTCAGGTAGGGATAGGAAAGGGGACAGAATGCGGGAAGGTGTCCGCCAAGGCCTAAGTTGAAAGTACCATCCCAGCATTTGCTTGATGTGACTGGGGAAAAAACCTGTCAGGATGACCGGCTTCTGGGATTGAACCCACGACCTCCCGAATGCAGTGACTGAGGGAAAACCTCAGTCAGGATGCGGTATTGAACCCACGACCCCCTAAATGCTATGTTAACTGCGAATGATACAGCATGCATGGTGATAAATAATTGTGAAATTACATTAAGTTGCGAGAAAACTGCAGAATGGCCTTTTCGATCAGTGTAATAAAAAGTATTGGTTTTAAAATGGTTTACCGGGGGCGCTTGTGTTAAAAGCACGACATAATACAACTTTATGTGGCCTTTGGCTGTGAAAAGGCGCACCTATGCTCCTGCCGGGACTTGATCCGGGGACATTTTAACCAATGGCTTAGTGCTTTAGTTTGGTTGGGACAACGTTATGCGACCGAAACGTGTAGGGGTCCCTAGGTACTATGTGACAGGGTGATAACAAGTGGAAATATAAACTAGATGAACACAAATGTCTTAAATTAAAAATAATAAGCGAATGTTGTACCAGACCTTCCCAGCCAGGCTGCAAGCCCACCCGTAGGACGTATATATAGTTGGTGTTGTAATGTTAAAAGCATTAAACAGTACGATAGAAGACCATATGACCCCAACATGACCCTCAAGGCCCAATGTTCTAAAATGACGACAAGAAAACTGTAAATGATAGAACATGCATCAAAGTAACAAGTTAGTACTGTTACGGAACACTTTGAGGTCCAAAGTGGATGTCAGGGGACCTGCAAATATGAAAAAAATAGATCGTTTGAAACCCTAGAAGTAAAAATGCTTACAAATTGTTAACAGAGTAACAAGGCAGTACTGTTGGGAAACACTCTGAGGTCCCTTGAAACATGAAAGAATGGATTTTGGGAGCAAACATGGCCTCAAATTGTAGAACATATAGTACTGTTGGGAAACATAAAATGGATCCTTTGAATCGTTGGGACTAAAAAATACTCACAAATGGTACAACAGAGTAATAAGGCAGTAATGCTGGGAAATACTCTGAGGTCCCTTGAAACATGAAAAAAAAAAAGAATCTTGGGACCAAAATATGGTCGCAAATTGTAATAAGACAGCACTGTTGGCGAACACTTATGGTCCCAAGTAGGCCCTGCAGACACAAAAAATTGATTTTTTTTAAATGCTTGGGACACGAAATCATGGTCACAAATTGTAATAAAACAGCACTGTTAGGAAACACTCAGAGCTTTCAAGTGATCTTAGAGGGTACCAAGCATGAAAAATGATCGTGCCCAGAAAGAATGCTTCAGAACACTGCGCAAGCAGCTGTACAAAGACTTCCTGCTCTGCAATAAGATTTAGAAATTAAGAAAGGGATACGAGATGGTAGATCCTTAAGAAGGCTCCAGAGACCTGATTTTAATTTAATTTGGCTCGGTTCTCCAAAGCACCAGCCAGTTTCGAAGATAACATCACAGCTATTTTGCGGAGAGGGGAACTAAGTATCAGTGATGAGGTTACCAACATTACAGACAGTTAGTATCGAAGTTGGAAGAAGAGTGAGAATTCACTTTGGTAGAATGCAAAGCACGGTTTATTTCAGAGGCCACAAAGCAAGTGATCCGATTCGCCAATTGAATTTCGTGCTGGACTTCCTGAAGACAAAACTACATACAACCAACAAAACTGAAAAATGAGATGCCTACACCTAAAAAGCTGAGATAACAAGCAAACACCGCCAGCCAGACGTCCAGGAAGGACACCATACAAGTTTTGTTGGAATTTTTAATAAAACACAGGAAGTAAACTTTCAACATAAAAACACCGGTAAAGATCAACTAAATATTCCGAAAAGTGAAACTGCATTTTATCCAAACAAAACCTGGTAATAAATTATTTTTCTAACCATAACTCCCACAAGTTGTATAGATAAAGAAAGAAGCTGATCCACAACCAGGAAAATCCAAATGCATGAATCCGCCATAACTTGACAAAGAAGAATTTAACTACGCACGAGATAGAAGTCTTAGACAAGAAACGTTCGTTCTTCCCACACCTAAGCCGAATACTTTGGCCCTCACATAGGCCGTGAAAATTTTTGGCAAAAACTGTAGAGCCATTGGCAGAGGGAGAACAAACACTACACAGGTCTATCATTTCAGCTTTTTCTAGGGGGGGTGGTCAAAAATGTACTTAAACATATATATATATATATATATATATATATATATATATATATATATATATATATATATATATATATATATATATATATATATATATATATCTAACTACCCTTAGTAAGTAACCGATACAGATCGATCCTTCGATATGCATATGAGAACCCAAAATATATTTAATAGTTATACCATAAATTATACTAATACAGTTCTCGGCAATCTCTAAAAGAGGTGCGTGACGAGCCCGTCAACAGTTACTAGACTGGTCCATATAAAATAAAGTTTCGAAGGGAGGTTAGGGCGGGTAAGTTGAACGGTTTAGAAGCCTGTACCGAACAAACTATCATACATATATATTTAATCTGCCGAAGGGAATTGGGTACTCAAGAAGTCCTCGGAAGGGTTTGCAGGTTTGAGTTGCTTGGAGAATGGGAATCTTCGCAATAGAAGTCGAAGATATACAGAATATTTTGGATAATTTTAAATCCCATTATAAGTTAGCAATGGGATACTTCAAGGCAAAAGTAGAGACTAAGCGGAGCAGTAACAAGCAAGTGAGAAAGTTTGAATTTGGCAAAAGAGACAACATAGAATAACGAGGAAAGTGAAGAGAGACTACTAAAGGTTTCAGAAACCAATAAACGATTCATTTCGAGTGCAAGTTCTAAGAAGAAAACTCAGATGAAATTAACATAGGAAGGCTCAAATGGAGCTGGAAACAAAATAAATCATATTCTATCAAATAACAGGGAAATTGCTCAAGACTTGCATGTTCTGAACAGTTTCGAAATCTCGAGTGATCGTTGGGTAGTGAGATGAGAGTGAAATAAACGCTAGATTAGGGAAGGTTGTCAGAGGAAGTCGTCGTTTTAGATTGAAAAAGAAACTAGAGAAAATCAGACAGATATCCGGTACAGTACTAATCAACACAGTCAGCGCCCGGGAAGAGATAGAAGATTAAGAATATATCAATTGCAGAACTAATGTACTGACCGGGATAATAAGAGAGAAAACAAAAGGAATAGTAGCATGACAAAGGAGAGTAAAATCTCGGAAGAAACATAACTTTTGATGAACAAAAAAGGGAAATTAAAAGGGAGAAAATACAATAATTAGAATCGAATATAAAAATATAAATAAAACCTTAGGGAAGAATGTACGAAAATACAACACAAATATTGTTAGGTAAAAAACTACTGAAAACAGCTTGAAGAAAATCAAACAAAACAGTTCTTGAGCTGGGGAAAAACAAATACTGATGGTTGAGGAACCTGATGGGACGGTAACCAGAAATTAGAAAAATATTTGAAATAATCTAAAGATATTTAAACTACTCCGATGAAGAACTAGGAAGAGAAACAAGAGAGGAAAATGATGTAGAAGTTCCAGATATAATGAAATAATATGCCGTATTACTGTACCAATTTTTCGCAGCTAGATTGAAAGTGAGTGAGGAGGGCGGAAACTGCCGAAGGGAAAGTGTTTCTGTGTAATGTGAACATCCCAGAAATTACATTATATTTCCAAGAATCAGACCAGTGGCACACACCTAAATATTTTAGAAAACTTCCTTGATATATTCGCTAATCTTTCTGAGAAATGTCGGGATTTACATTTATCGCCAAGAATCTTGAAAAAAGCACAAAATAATTTATTTCACGTGATTGGAAATTATTAAATTACAGTATATCACTCACCTGTATCGTATCAAATATTCTTTATTTTAAATAATATTCAATCTTCTGTGTTAGGTGCTTCAACCTTTGTCAGCAACATATCGAAATTTCTCCTCACTCTAACTTTACTCGGCCAAAGTTGCGCGCCCAACTTGGGGGTTGCGCGATCTTTATCATAGCCAGACTCTGCGGGTTATTGTTCCCCTTGATACTAATCTGCACCAAACCCACAGGGGGCTGCGCCCTTATAGTGAAGGTTTGCCCCATTTTTGTAACCTACTCGTCATGGTACACAATCATACAAAATTTCGTTTGTCTAGCCTGTGGTTTAGAAAATGGGTTTTCGGGCGGACATTTTGGATTAAAGAAGACGATTTTTTATGTTTTATTATATTGTCGTGACTTACTCGTGAAGGTACCCCTTCAAATAAAATTACGTTTCTCTAGCTGAAACGGTGTCGAAAATGATATTTTGCCTGTTATTTTGAATCCAAAATGGCGACATTCCCAAAATAAATTTTTATTTTAATAAACTACAAATTATGATATAACTTTATGCTAAATTTCGTATCTATAGCTCAAACGTTGTAGAAAATGGATTTATAAATCCGCCATTTTGGATCCAAGATGATGTCTTTTGGCAAATTGTGTAATATTAATCTACTATTGATAATGTACCTCCATACCAAGTTTCATTTCAGTAGCCCCAGCGGTTTATGCTGTATATTATATACAACAATGAGTTTGGCGGTCATTTTGGATCCAAGATGGCGACTTTTGAAAATTTGAAAACATTTTCGTAACCTACTAGCGATAATGAACCTTCATACAAAATTTGATTTCAGTATCCTCAGCTGTTTAAGCTCTCTATTCTATACAACAATGGGTTTGGCGGCCATTTTGGATCCAAAATGGCGACTTTTAAAATATTTTATTTAATTGTAGTGACTTACACTTGAAGACACAACTGAAATAAAATTGCATTTCTCTAGCTCTAACGTTGTTAAAAATTAATATTTGGGCGGACATTTTGAATCTAAGATGGCGGCCAAAATTTTGTATTATTTTCTTAAACTAATAGTTATGATACACCTTCATACCAAATTTCGTATCTCTATCTCAAACGCTGTGGAAAATGGATGTTTAAGTCACCCATTTTTAACCAAGATTTCGTCCTTCGGTACATTGTGTTATATTTTCGTAACCTACAGTTGATAATGTACCTCTATACCAAATTCCAATTCAATAGCCCCAGTAGTTTAAGCTCTCTATTCTATACAAGTATGAGTTTGGCAACCATTTTGGATCCAAGATGGCGACTTTTAGAAAATTTGAACATATTTTCGTAGCCCACTAGCGACAGTGTACCTTCATGAAAAATTTCATCTCGCTAGCCCTAGCCGTTTAGGCTCTCTATTCTAGACAACAATCGGTTTGGCGGCCATTTTAGAACCAAGATGGCTGCTTTCTCAAAATGTAAGATTTTGCCCTTTATCTACTCATGGTCCTATACCTTGATACCAAATTTGGTGTTTTTAGCTCCAGTAGTTTGCCCTGGGAATTTTGATGATCACTGAGTGAGTGACCATGGGGCTATATAATATATAGACTCACTTTGCTTCGGTCGGGGGCGAAGAGCCCCGTGGGAGCTGCGTTTCCAACACCAGGGTTTGGGGGGATGCGCCCCCTTTATAGTAAACAGAGACTCTCTGGCCGAATCCATGGTACAAATATACCACCCACCTGCGCCCCCATATGGAAGGTTTCCACTATTTTTGTGACCTACTCGTCATGGTACACCTTCATACCAAATTCATTTGTCTAGCCTTAGTGCTTTGTAAAATGTGTTTTCTTGCCGCCATTTTGGATTAAAGATGGCGACTTTTTTAATGATTTATTATATTGTCGTGACGTACTTGTGAAGGGACGGTAATAGAATGTAAAATATCTATTACCTAGCTCAAACGGTGTTAAAAATTAAGATGGCAACTTTCCCAAAAATGTGAATTATTTTCCTAAACTAATAGTTATGATACACATTCATCCCAAATTTCATATCTCTAGCTCAAACGGTGTGTTAAATGCATTTATAAGGTCCGCCATTTTGGATCCAAGATGGCGTCTTTGGGTAAATTGTGTTATATTATATTAACCTACTATTGATAATGTACCACCATACCAATTTTCATTCCAGTAGTCCCAACGGTTTCGGCTCAATACTGTATACAACAATGGGTTTGGCGGCCATTTGGATCCAAGATGGCGACTTTTGGAAAATTTGAATATTTTCGTGACCTACTAGCGATAATGTACTTTCATACCGAATTTCAATTCTATAGCCCCAGCTGTTTAGTCTCCCTATTCTATACAACAATGGGTTTAGCGGTCATTTTGGATCCAAGATGGAGACTTTTCCAAAATGTCGGATTTTTAACTTTACCTACTCATGGTCCTACACCTTAATACCAAATTTCGTTTGTCTAGCTTTAGTGGTTTAGAAAATGGTTTTCGTGGGACCATTTTGAGTTAATGATGGCGACTTTACCAAAATTTTGTATTATATCCCTAAACTACTAGTAATGATACACCTTTATGCTAAATTTCGTATCTCTAGTTAAAACGTTGTGGAAAATGGATTTTTAAATCCGCCATTTTCGATTTAAAATGGCGTCTTGGGACCATTGTGTAATATTTAATAACCTACTATTGATATTGTACCTCCATGCCAAATTTTATTTCAGTAGCCCTAGCGGTTTAGGCTGTGTATTCTATACAACAATGAGTTGTATAGAATACAACTGGCAGCCATTTTGGCTCCAAGATGGTGTCTTTGAACACATTTCGTAATATTTTCATAACCTACTGGTGATATTCTACCTTCGTACCAAATATCATTTCAATAGACCCAGCCGTTTAGGCTGTGTATTCTATACAATAATGGGTTTAGCGCCCATTTTGGATCCAAGATGGCGACTTTCGCAAATCAATTTATTATTTTTCTAAACTACTAATTATGGTACATTTTTATGTTAAATTTCGTGCTTCTACCTCAAAGGTTGTGGAAAATGAAATTTTAAGTCCACCATTTTGGATCCAAGATGGCGTCTTTCTGTAAACTGTGTAATATTATATTAACCTACAATTGATAATGTACCTCCATATCAAATTTTCATTTTAATAGCCTCAGTAGTTTAGGCTGTGTATTCTATACAACAACGGGTTTGGCGGCCATTTTGGATTGAAGATGGTGATTTTTACAAAATTTGAAAATATTTTCGTAACTTACTAGCAATATTGTACCTTCATACCAAATTTCAATTCAATAGCCCCAGCCATTTAAGCTCTCTATTCTATACAACAATGGGTTTACAAGATGGCCTCTTTGTATACAAGATGGCGTCTTTGAACACACCTCGTAATATTTTCGTAACCTACTGGTGATATTCTACCTTCGTACTAAATTTCACTTGAATTGCCCCAGTCGTTTAAGCTCTCTATTTTATACAATAATTTTTTGTAAGCTACTCCTCATGGTACACCTTCATACCAATTTTCCTTTATCCAGGCTTAGTAATTTAGAAAATTGGTTTTCGGGCAGCCGTTTTGAATTAAAATGGTGACTTTTTTTTAACGTTTTATTATATTGTCGTGACTTACTCTTGAAGGTACGTCTTCAAATAAAATTTCATTTCTCTAGTTCAAACGGTGTCGTAAATGATTTTGGGCGGCCCCTTCGGATCCAAGATTGCGACGTTTCTAAAATTTTGTCATATTTTCCTAAAATACTCGTCATAATGCAAATATATGCAAAATTTCGTATCTCTAGCACAAACGGTGTGGAAAATGCATTTCTTGATCCGCCATTTTGGATTCATGATGGCGTCTTTGGATACATCATGTAACATTTTCGTAATCTAATAGCGATAATGTACCTTTATGCCAAATTTCATCTCTGTAGCTCCAACAGTATAGGGTCTCAATTCTATACAACAATAGGTTTGGCGGCCATTTTGGATACAAGATGGCGACGTTTTCAATATTTTGTAATATTTTCTTAAACTACTCGTCATAATACACCAACACACCTTCATACCAAGTTTCGTATCTCTAACTCAAACGGTGTGGAAAATGCATTTTTAACATACGCCATTTTGGATCCAAGATGGCGTTTCTGGGTAAATTGTGTAATATTATATTAACCTAATATTGATAATGTACCTCCATACCAAATTTCATGTCAATAGCCCCAGCGATTTAGGCTGTGTATTCTATACAACAATGAGTTTGGCGGCCATTTTGGATGCAAGATCGCGACGTTTACAAAATTTGAAAATATGTTCGTTACCTACTAGCGATAATGTACCTCCATACCAAATTTCATTTCAATAGGCCCAGCCGTTTAGGCTCTCTATTCTATACAACAATGGGTTTGGCGGCCATTTTGGATCCAAGATGGCGACTTTTCCAAAATGTCGGATTTTTCCTTTACCTACTCATGATCCTACACCTTCGTACCAAATTTGGTGTTTGTAGCTCCAGTAGTTTGGCCTGTGAATTTATATGAATGAGTGAATCAGTCAGTCAGCCAGTCAGTGAGTGTCCACGGGGCTATATAGTGTGTGGATTGGACGAAAAATCATTTGGACTAAATGTCGATTGGACTAAATGTCCTGTGGACGAAAAATTCGTTGGATGAAATGTCGATTGGACGAAATGTCTTGTGGACGAAAAATCCGTTGGACCAAAAGTCGATTGGACGAAATGTCTTGTGGACGAAAAATCCGTTGGACGAAATTTCTTGTGGACGAAAATACTGTGGGACCAAAAGTCGATTGGACGAAATGTTTTGTGGACGAAAAATCCATTGGACGAAAAATCTGTTTGACAAGATGTCTTGTGGACGAAAAATCCGTTGGACGAAATGTCTTGTGGACGAGAAATCTGTTGGACGAAATGTCTTGTGGACGAAATGTCAATGGACGAAATGTCTATGGACTAAATATCTATGGACTAAATGTCGTATGGACAAAATGTCTTTGGACGAAACGTCACCCGGCCCACTTGTTCACAACATAATCACCATTACAACTCGTACACTGAGCCATGATCACTACATACACAGTTCCACTCTATATGATGTTTTCGGCCAGTACACAGTTCACAAACACTGTCTCTTATTTTGACCGGTGGGCTGCACGATCTTTGTCCGCAAACATATCCAGCACCTTCCACAATTCGGTTTTCATCAGACGCTGAATTCCCCAATCCATCTTCTCTTTCAGTTCAGATGCGTTCGTATGCTTATCCAGTTAGATCTTAAACAGGGCTTCCATAGTCTTGGGATCACGTAACGTGTACCGAGTTCGAGCCTCAAACTCGGGATAAACCGCCTCTGGAAACACGTCGGGTAACATATACCCCGTGACATTCGTGCTTCTGCCGATGAGGGCTGTTCTTCCAACATCCCAAACAAAGCAGGCTTTCTGAGGGCTTCCAGGCGTCAATGGCGGACCAAATACATGCCTCGTCCACCCAGCGCGGTGTGCACTTTCACAATGGTGCGACTGGAGGTTGTCTTTCTATATTGCGTACAACAGATGCTTCCATGGTTCGTCAGTAACTATGTCTCGTAAGGGCAAGTCTCCTCCTTGTAAAGTAACTAGCACTAAGCATGTCCGCCAATACCATGCCACCGACGCAGTACGCGTCTGCGTAACTCTGGGTGGGGTAGTCCAAATTTCGTTCGTGTGCGTGTAGCTAGCTCATTAGTATGCGTAGATTGTCTGCGTCGTTATTCGTTTCGCCATAGGGGGTCTCCTTAATGAGGTCCGTGCTGAATTAAAATCCCCTCAACTGCTACTGACTACTACTGATGCCACAGTACTACAGAGCAGTTGCTTGCTAAAAGCAATCGAGAGAACAGTAGCAGTTTTAATAAAAACGAAGCACTGAAACTTAGAGGAAGTTGAATTGGGCGCTATATTACATTCTTTTCTTTACTTCACAATGGTTCGTGGTGTCCTCAAATCTTGCAACGTTACTTTAACTTATTTCCTGACGTCATAGAATGATGAAATTCTGCACAGCGACGTAAGTCGGGTGACAATAAAATATTCAATTGTTACTTTCATATATTTCTATACACACATATACCATAAAAGCATATCTATATCTATATATATCTATATCTATATCTATATCTATATATATCTATATCTATATCTATATATATCTATATATATATATATATATATATATATATATATATATATATATATATATTTAAATATGTTCCTAAAATAAATACTATTCTGCAACGATATTGGGTTTTACTGGTTGCAGAACACTTTAGAATTTAGGTCACAAAATATTAGCGTGATAAACATTATCCAAACACCGAAATAATTCCAAAAGAATTAATAATAAATCTTTTTTAACACATACTTTTCTTAAACAATTCGTACTAAAAAAAAGTAATTTTGTTTATGCATGATTAGAAAGAAAAGCATGAGATCCGCTCTCATATACAGTCACTTTATAAATTCTTGAATTGGAGCGCCCCATACTTTTTTAAACATGCATAAACATTTCTTTTCTTTTTAGTACGAATTGTTTAAGATAAGTATGTTTTTAAAAAGTGTTTTTTATTATTTTGTTTGAGTTACTTCACTGTTCCAATACTTTCTCTCAAGTTAATGTTTTGTTACACGATCCTAAAATGCTCTGCAGCCCATCAAACTCTTCTGCGTTGTAGGCTAGTATTTATGGTCCGTATTAAAAAAATAAAATATGCTTTTAAAATATATAAATATATAGAAATATATGAAAATAACAATAGAATATTGTATTATCGCCGGACTTAAAGTCGCTGTGCAAAATTTCATCATTCTATGACGTCGGGAAATGAGTTAAAGTAACGTTGCAAGATTTGAGGACACCACGAACCATTGTGAAGTAAAGAAAAGAATGTAAAAAGCTATTTTGTTTATATGCATGATTAAAAAGAAAAGCTTGGGGCGCGCCAATTGAGGAATTTATAAAGCGACTTATATGAAAGCGGGTCCCATGTTTTTTTAGTCATGCATAAAGAAAATAATTTTTTACTTTTAGTACGAATTGTTTAAGAAAAGTACATCTTTAAAAGTATTTTTTTTTATGTAACGGTACTGGTTTGAAAAACATTGTAACATACTTCCTATTTGTTTGTTTTCCTATTCATCGGCATGAAAATTAGAGACAGTATTTATCACAAAGGGATGCCCATAGTAAATTAGTTGCGGTATATCTCCCCTATATTTAGGAAATATGACTTGCTGTTTATGTGGAGAAATGCTGTAAGAACCAAACCAAATCTATACTGTATAATTATTTTCACATTATATTTGTCGGCATGTTTTTACAGAAGCACAAAATATACTGTAGTAATAAATACGTGATTAATCATAGCAGCTGGGGGCCCACGAATAAACTCTAAACATAAAAATTCAAACCATCACACAATTCTATCCGAAGAAACATACTTTTCCACGTGTTAGAGCAACATAAATAATGAAAATACTAAAACATTTGGCACATTTTTATGTCGGGAAAGAATAAATTATTAGTGATGGTTTGAACAAGGGTTTCCGGACGACTAATGGGCGCTACAAGGAACAAGGTTGCGTCTGTTGGGAATGTAGTTTTTGAATTCCAAACCACAGAGACCTTTCCCTTTAATTCTAGCATAATTCCTGTACCATTTTTCTCAACTTCTGACGCTATTGAGATATTCGACAGCACTTCCTACGACAGACAGAAAATCCCAATGCCACCTTAACTTTTACTCAAACCAGGGATAATATAATATCCTCAGACGCCAGTCCACAAGACCCTGAAAGAGCTTCTACAGAGACATCTAATGCTACTGATAGCACACCTTGGACATCTTTCGCTTGTCGATTCTATATTCCCTTCATACAATTTGGTAACAGTAGTTTGGCTTACGCCCGTCCTGATTGTACTTTTTAACGCATACCGTCTCTTCACAATAAACGAAAATGATCGGAAGAGTTCCATTCTTCACAAGTGAACATAGAGAATTCGAATGCAGAAGAAGAAACAGGAAACATGTAGTGTGTCAAATCATGTTCTTCAACATTATCAAACGATGATAAACTGATACGTTCAAGTTCAGGAAACGGCTGTCAAAACAGTAATCCTCAGTTGAATGATAACTGTTGCGTTGAATGCTGGATAAATTACTATCAGATACATCGATAGTTGATTAGGTTCAGTGCACCCCAATGTGAATGATGGTTTCAGTAAACTTTTACAATATACAATAACCTGTTCGTTACCCCGGAAACAGAAAATGTAAGGAAACAGATTACTGCAGTAGGCCTATCTCTACTTCAGTCGTTCTACAGAACACAAAAATGAGCCGCCCACATTTTTTTCTTTTGTTTCCTCATTATTCAAAAACATCATACACCTTCTGTGTTATAGTTTACATATATTTCTATTATTTCCACATAAATATTGATCGAATTGACCACCCCCGTTGGCCTAATCATTATGGTGTCTGACTAAGAATTGAGGGGGTCCCAGGTTTGATTCCCAGTGCTGACAAGGATTTTTTTCCAAGGCGTGTGGATCTGGAAGATGCCCACCAGCATCGCGCTGCAATTAGAGAGCTGCTAAGAATAAAAAAAATAGTGGCAGTCACAGTGAGTCCTATCCTCTTCCAACGCGTCTGGCTAGCGTGAGAGCAGTAGCCAATCTCCTCCCTCCTGGGAGAGGACTCATACAGTAGTGGATTGAATATGGCTGTGATTTATTATTGTTCGAACAGCATTGCCATTTTGAATGTATTGTTCATTTTACAACGACTTTTCAAAGAGTGAAGTACCTAGAATCTCTCTTGAAATTACCTTTCATATTTATCTTGCTTAATTTTTTAATAATCTGAAGCAGTATCCAAATAGAATAAAAATAACTTCAATGTTATTGTTACGAAACGCGATAATTTTCGTTCTATTGGGCAGTGGTTCTGCCAGACTCCTGGCACCCTCAAATTCTCCAGCCCACTAAAACTTTATTTTTTTTACGATACAAGACTCCACTTGCACCCTCTAAATTTTATTGTTACACTCCTCCCTAAACTGAAAAAAAAACTGGCAGAACCCCTGCTATCAAATTTACTCCTTCTTTTGTTACATTTTATTCCAGTTATACTGAAACGTATCTCAGAGAAGTCTGATACTAGGTTGTATTTTTTTAAATAAAATATTTCTTTTGCAATTTCCTCATTTTCCAATAATTCTTCGCTGGGCTGGCGTATCTACAAAAATAGTTATAGCTGTCTCTGCGTTTCTTGTACACAAAATGTAAATGTTACTACACAGCTATATAGTGTGTCTTCCCATGAATTTTAAGCGCTTCACCTGAAAATAAATAAATACGCCACTTTGTTTTACCAGCGACGAATTTGTTTGTGTGTATGTTTTTAATTCAGTAGTCAAGTCTCACGTGTCAGACTACATCCAAGATACTAAAATCATGGCTATGAAAATATGTTCGTTGCACTTTTTTACACAACAAAGGAAATATTTACTTTTTGTGATTAAAGCAGTCTTTTGGATGCTCGGTAAAGTAGATAAAGATACATGATATTAAGAAACCATTATGTCAGAATTCTGTGGTACGAGGGTTATTTTGAAGAATAAAATTGAAAATAAATAAGACACACCCAAACTGAAGAAGAAAGCAATATTTGTTACTGCTACCTGTTCTATTCTGAGACTTGAGATGAAGCCCTTTTTTGATGTAGGCACAGAAGCTTTAAAAAATCTCAATTTCAATAGCTAACCATGTTCAACCATTATCTCTCACTTCTCAATATGTGAAACATGAAAACGCCTTCAACTGAAGTAATTTTGTTTTCAAACTCAAGAGGAGTTGACTCTGAGATGCAAACTACTACGAGATTATTAAAAGAGAGATATCAGTTTAAAAATATATAAAAGTATCGAATTCATTATTTGAGGTATCAATCGATACTGATATTTTCCAAGTTTCGTGAATATCGAGATATCGAAAGTATCAAGAACCCATCTCTAGATATTTATCTTTTGAAAATCAACAATTATTAGACAACCGACAAAAGCTAATCGAAATTCTTCTGTTCTTTCCGTTTTCTCGGCTATTTTTTTTATCCATTTGCAACATATTTGTGTTGTGAGTACGCAATATTAAAAAATTGTAGGGCCATATTTCATGAACGGTCTTCACCCTGTACTTTTCACTTTGCAGAAATTTAAGAGTTCAAAATAAATGTGTTTCATGAAAATTGCTACAAACTTTTCAATAAAATTTCCGTACTTCACTTTGAAAAGTTTCAAGAAATATTTCCGAAACACATTTGTTCTGCACTCTTAAATTTCTGCAAAGTGAAAAGTACAGGGTGAAGACCGTTTATGAAATTGGCCCGGGTAACCGAACAAGTTTATTTTTATTCACATAAAAGTAATTCTTATAATTAAGGCGTTGACATGGAAAGGGGCGTAAACACCAAAATTACTAATTTGTGATTTTACAAAGAAAAGGCAGTAGCATATGCTATTGCCAGTAGCATGAAAAGTTATACGTTACTGAAAAGTACGATAAAGTTGGTAGAAAAGCCACTAGGTGGCAGTTGTATTATTCATAAAACCTCTGCAAACAGTTTCTTGCTTCTCCAGAAAACTTGAATTATTGGCAAATTAATCGTGTCGGTTTCACTTTCATTTAGCAAAGAGTAACCCGTCCTATGTATAGGGTACAATACTAGTACTTATAGAGATCAGCATTGGAGATGTGACGTAGCTTGAATTTTTTCAGCTCATAATTCCATTATGAGGTGAATTTATATATCATATACACAACCCACAAAGTGTGTCTTTTGAAAATATACGGAGTGGTAACGTAATACAAAGCCAGATTCCGAGTGATTATAAATCGAAAAACAACAAAAAAGTTCGAGTCACCGGGTTAGAAATTCTGTCGCGTTTCGGAGCTATAGGTTACTTAAAGCGTGAGAAAATGAATTTTAGAGCTTCTTATTTCTAATACTACTAACAGCGGAGATGATGCGGCATGCTACCGTCAAAAATTTCAAACCTTCTCTATCCCAAAATGCATAATTCAAAATTGCGCAATGGGTGCCCAAAGGAAGTAAAGGTTTACCCAAAATTCTCTGAAGTAAAGGTAGATCTAAATCAGCATGAATCCATCAGCAAAATAACCTTCCATCTGGTAACAATAAATTGTTTGCACCAAGTATATAACTTAAACAGATTCAATATGCCTAAAGATTGTATTAAAGAATGCGTGATTGTCCACGGATAAGAAATGTTTCGTAAATTTGTTTCTGGTGGACGACTGAAATTTTTTGGGTTCTGATAGTTCTTTAAAAAATTATATTTGTTGATCGAAATAGAGTTTTGGGAAGTAGTAGTCAAGTGCCTTCATACATGTTACATATGTCAAAATAAAAAGGGAGTTGATATTAAAAGAATGAAATAACTTGTGAAATGTCCTCGCATCTTTCCCTTGTATTGTTCTAATCAACTTATTAAACATTCATTACTCATGGATGCACCTACTTCTCCTGTATCCCACGCGTGTTGGTCATATACAATGATGTCATATATAGAGGAACACTTGCGCTTTGGTGCTCTACACACACAGTTGTTAAGATATTATAATTATTTTACTATTTTTTTTCTTTCTTAAACACTTGTCCATGACATCACCTATTATTGTTTTATATTGTTACTTCTCTGTTTTGGGAATTCACATTATTAGTATTATTAGTCTTGTAGAAATATGTATGATTCATATGCCTTATTCCTCCTGTTATATTCCTCTCTTAATATTTACAAGAATGATTACATACATTAACTCTTACATTCTAACATTATTTCAATAAAAACAAATTATATGACCTATAGTATAACTCCTTTAAATGTCTCTCTTAATGCTATTACATCAGCATTCGATGTTTTGAGCTGGCCTAGATAAACATACTCATCAACTATGCCTATTGTCTCTCCGTTAATCTTTACTTCCTTCTTTGCACCATGTTGATTGTACATTACTTTTGTTTTCCTTAAGTTTATTTTAAGACCTATTTTCGAACTCTCATTACTCAGTTCTTCCATTCTGGTTTGTAGTAGTTCTGCTGCACTTGAAGCAAACAGGACTATATCATCAGCGAACCGTAGGTGATGGAGATATTCGACATTAATTTTTATTCCAACTTCATCCTAGTTTAAATTTTGGAACATTCTCTCCAGGACTGCACAAAACAATTTTGTAGAAATTGAATCTCCTTCCCTAACCCCCTTTCCAACTTTAAATTTTTCACTTTCTTGATGTAGTCTAATGACAGATGTGGCAGTCGAGTAAATGTTTCGCAGTAACCTGATGTATGCACTTTCGATGCCTTGATGTTCAAGTGATTTAAGTACTGCTGACAAGGAGACCGAATCGAAAGCTTTTTCAAAATTTATGAATCCCAAACATAGTGGAAGTTCATATTCATTAGTCCTTTCCATAACTTCATTCAATGTTTGTATGTGGTCCATTGTGCTAAATCCACGACGAAATCCGGCTTCTTCCCTTCCCTGGTTAAAATGTAAGTCACGTTTAATACGATTCAAAATAACTTTGGTGAACATTTTGTATAGAACTGACAGTAAACTAATTGGTTTGTAGTTTTCCACGCGTTCTTTGTCTCCTTTCTTGTACAACAAAATGATAACAGTATTATTCCAACTTAAGGGTATTTCTCTCTTCCTCAGGCCCATCGAGAATAATTTCGCAAGTAACTCTTTCATTTTTTCACCACAACATATTTTCTATATATATATATATATGATATACATTAAGTTTAATAGGATAATTATATTCTGTTTACACTCTATTGTAGGTTGAAGTTTGAAAGTGAAGAATTAACACACAAACAAACTGCTGATTCTATTTTCAACTAAATATGGCCAGAAATATCACTTCTGTTATCCTGATAATTGTTACTATAATTCGATTAGCTCACCAGGTAAGTTAGAATTACTTGCTAAACAGTGTGTTTAATAATATCATGATGATGAATGTAATGGCAAATTCTTGAGACCGCAACAGCAAAGAAATAAAGTTCCTCTGAAGATACGTCGAGACATTCGCGGTTTCAAAACTAGAGGCGCCTAGATGGTGGCACGGCATCGTCACGTAATTTCTCGACAATTAATGGCATAATACGTGTCAGTTTAGCAAGTGACAATCGATATTCTACGTCATTCTAAGTCGAAATATTACCCCATGTGTGACGGCGCTAGGCCGGCCACATTTGGTAGCATGAGAGTCCAAATGTTTCGACATTTCTTCAAAGTAACAATTTTCTTGTTTCGGTCTGAGGAGGTCACATTTTAATTTATGACCATTACATTTGCAATACTGCCAATGCATTTTGGTATCATTGCAATAAAATGTGTAATTTAGTTCATTGATACATTATAATATATTATTCACTAAAACTATTAGGATTTTTAATTTTTGCCAACTTACAGGTTAGTCTGGACAATAGATAAGGCGAACTCAGAGACAAATGTTTCTCAAAATAAAATAAATGAACGGAGAAAAAATACTACAGTTTCTAATGATGCTACAATTAAAATATGCAAATATTCTTCAAATTATCAGCTTATTCCATAAGCAATGTCATATACTTGCACCATGAGGAAACGAACGGTAACTTGCCCGGAAAATTACCATTATAGTCAGGAAAATAGTCTCCATCTGATTCACAACACTCTGCCACCTGTCAACCAGTTGTTGAATAGCCCGCTGAGAGAAGTCACCGGTTTTTAGGCAAAGGACTTCTCTCATGTCATCGCATGTAGTTTTCATTACTTATATTATCACTACTGTTAATAATATTATTAGTGCAGGTCACAAGTGGAGTTGGGTGTGATAAAATTTACCAAAGCTGTTCTCTTCTCAGTACGTGTTCTTGATTATGGAAATCTATGAGTTTCAAATCTGGAGGTGGTCAGAATTCAAGATGGCCACACATTTACAATATGGCTGACAGCGACAACTTAACAATTCATGTTATCGCTTTAACTCATAATTCACTAAAAATTCACGTTTGAGGTTCTTTATCAAATTTATTAGTCATGAATTTAACTTCCTTACCATATATTTACCAAGTTGGAATCGTAATTCCTACGGAGATATTAATGGAAACATGTTTTCTTCGCTCCTAATATTATATGGTACACTTCGCATAAAAAATGCGACAGCGAACGCCGTGCACCTAGGTCAGCTTCTTAACGCATAATCAAGTCTGGTTAATATACCCCTCTTTCTCCTTCCTTCGTCTCTCCTATACCAAAATCGACAAAAATCATGAGCACATTTTTTTCAAAATGTACATGTATTAGTATCGATAAAATAAAAGAATAAAAGCGAGACGAAACAATATACATAAGTTGATGGAGGGACAAATTTCAACACACACAATGAAAAATGGAAACCGATGGATGTCTGTTAGACAGAGGCAGATAAATCAGAGAGAGAAAGGGAAGATACAAGAAGAAGAAGAAGAAGAAGAACAAGAACAAAAGGTAGTACCGATAAGAGTATGGAATTTAAACGTAGTAAAAAGAAACTAAGATTATAAAGTTCAGTTCCCACAAATCTAACACGAAGATAGAAGTGACTTTTGGATTTTATATTTTTTCAGGGTAATTCTAATAAGACGGGTGCTTAAAAAATTCAGTAAGTCACTTTCAAAATTGAGACCAAACTTGGTGGTCAGGTTAAAGTGCTTCCATGATTCAGATTCATCGATTTCCAGTGGAAATTTAACTGAAGAGTTTTGAGACACATCTAGGATAATGTTAAAAGCGTAACACACATGCTTTGTTTGCAGGTGGTTAGGTTGAAAATTCGGTGGGGCTAATTGAACAGACAGGTTCGGAATACATTGTAATAAGAGATTCCGCTATGATTTTCAGATTGGGAGGTTTAAAGTCAAAATACGGAGGGTATAAGTAAGTTAAAGTTGGGGGTGGTTTCGAGGAATTGGGGCTGCCACACCCCCAAACAGGGGCCGGGTTCTGGTGGAATCACTTATTGTAACAAACCTAGTAGATACCGTAGGCCATACCTTCTATTCCAGATTACTAATGCAAATTGAACATAACAGGAAAATGAATGAATGATAATTTACTGCTTAATTTATATCAGAAAGAGATCAGATTATATATCCAAACTGTATCAAAATGAAAAGTTACAAATGTTCAAAAGCAAAATTAGCATGTTCCTTATAGGCATAGTAAAACTTACATTCTCCACATTTCAAACGTAAAAAAACAACACATTTAATACTATGTTGATAAATCATAGGATAGAAACGAATTTTGTGCCAAACTAATATGAAAGGGTGTTCTCTTAAACTAACGAAAAAAGGGCCCATTTTCTACTCATACCTTAAAATTTATCTGTTCTGGACATGCCACTCTATATTCCCCTTATTTCGAATATAACGTTCTAATAATTACAACTCTAAAGAACTACTGTTTATAACAATTCGCATAGATGGAATGAACACGGAAGAGCTGAAACGGGTCACCGGCTGTCGGGGGATACTGGTCAAGATCTGGACTGGCGCCATCGGGTTTAAGATTCGAACCCATTCTAACCCGGTGATTCGATTTATATCTGATAAACCGGAGGGTGAAGGAGAGATTTTAATTATTTCATTGCGTTTGAATAGTGTTTTTTTTAGTTACCAGAACCGGAGATATTACCACGAGAAAATGAAAAATACGACGCCGAAATTCTCAGTTAAATAGATTTTCCAGACCGCATCAATCGGGTTACCGGTTCACTTGTGTTTGGATCAGACCATATCACCGAGTCATCGAAAGTGACCCGGAATTGGCTCTAGAACATGCACAAAAAAGAGAGTGTGTGTAAAGTAAGAGAAAAATAAAGGTCAACACAAAGAGAGAGAGGGAAGAAGACGAAAAAGACGGAGCGAAGACACGATAACAGTACATCAAGAAAGAGAGGAAGAGAAAAAACCAATGAAAAACATGAAAACTACATTATCATTATGCTAAAGAACACACATTGTTTACTCGGATTCTGACCAGTGATAGTTCGTAAGTTCTCCAACCCGGGGATAAATCTCTGTTTGAATACTTCATTTTAGGCAAAAAAGAAACTGGCTGGTGGGGAATCGAACCGAGGTTTTCAAATTGGAAGTCCAGCACGATAGCGATACTCCACAGGTGCCTCTACCCAAAGCGTTTTTAACAAATCATATAGTGTTTCTTTCTAAGAATAATAACATGAAAAGTGGATGCTTCAGATCCGTGACGTGCTCTTAACTGTCCTGGTAACCCCCTGAGACTTGATTTCTGCTTTTCCAACCAACATTCGTAAATCGTTTTCCTCTGTATAGTAGCTCAGGTATTTGATTTCACAGTCTGAATGATTCTTCGTTTTGTATGAGAAGTTATGATTAGATTCTTCACCATCGCTTTGTAAAAACTTCGGCTTAAAGATCGTTTGAACTTATGTTGGTTTGCTTTAGGGCTGAAAAGTTCAGCACGTTTTCCCTACTCTATCTTTCCACCTAAAGACAGAAGCCATGAATCACTAGTTCAGAGCTAATCTTTGGAAATAGGTAACTTTGTCCTGAAAGTTATCTAAACCAAAATGCACGCTAAAATTTTTTTATTCAATGGCTTATAGACAAATTAGTGCCCACTAATATCCGAAATAACAAAAATCCAGAAGAAAGAATAAAAAAATATTAATAAGAGCTTATGCAGTTTTTTGCGTCATGGAAGTTAGAAGATAGATAAGATAAAATTTAATGTATGGGCGGTAACAGCACTATGGCTTACGCCCGTCCCGTTATGGAAGTTAGAAGACACGCTTATCATTATTATTGTAGTGAAACATCCGATAACTGACAGTTTTAAATTCCCTGTCGAACAGCATTGAATATTATGAAATAAATTCTGTCAATAGTGTACTATATGAAAAGAACATCGACAGCTTGATAACGTTTCCTTTTGAAGTAAAAATCTCTCTATAGAGAACATCTATAAAGCTTTCTGCATAGAATAGTTTTTCAGATGTGAGTTATTTTCCTATCAGGAAGACAAATTGAAGACTTTATTTCCTATCCTCTTTCAATATAATTATTGAATATCATCAGTAACAATATTGTTACAAAGTACCTAAATGAACTCCTGAGCACCTAAGCATGGTACTAATTTCTATGGGCTCCGAACAACTCTGTTCAATAAACCCCACAAACTTGAACCTATGATTGGACTTTTCTTAACTGCTCAGTATTTGTTTATTAATGTCTAACACCATAAAGTAGTATGGTGGCCCAGTATATGTAGATATAACCTTAAATAACAAATATTGTTTTGGCATTATGCAGCAAATTTAAAGTGCATCTCAATTGATCCTTTACTTTTCGACTTATACCTTCACTGCCAAGTTGTCATATCAACGAACAATAATATCACTATGTTTCTATCCTTGTCAAGCCACGTACTTATATTTTACACAGCGCCAATCTCGCGCATCATTCATTGGATATGAGGCGCGTATCCCATTTTCTCTTCCGTATTCAGAATAAAGAACAGTGCGTGCATACATAAGTGCGTTATTTCTAGGCATAATAGCCCGGCTACGTTCGTTAAAGAGCAAAATCGGCCCTAGGGGTGGTCGGGGGAGGGGGTTGTATTTTGAAAATATATATATCAGCCTCTATGGAGTTTAGAGGGAATCTTTGTCTGCATAAATTATAGTACTCCCTATGAAGTTTACGGTAACACCAATGATTCAACTAAAACTTCGAGATCTACCTCAGCATGTAGGCCTGCCGGAAGTAGTTGGTTCTTTTCTTATTGCATGGAAGTTTAAAATGTGGAGATTATTTTGATGCTAGGCGACTTCAGTCAGTAAGTCCGTTCCGAAAATTTACAAAAAACTACAATTTCGCGTAATATAAATGTATGATGACGAATCAAATTCAATAATGAGTAACTTGATGGAGTACGAAACCTTATGGTTGTAGGTTGGAATCGCCTGCAAGTTATGACTTTTTATACTGCGTTACGTTAAAATTTGCGTTAGGTTCAACTTGTCATATTGCACGAAGAGCAATAGAAATTTAATTGAAGTTTTAACTTCTCTATTTGCTAATGACAATTTTTTGGTGATGTTACCCTCTTTCAGGCTGGTTTACGTTAAAATAAAAGACAATAAATGATCTTATCTAAATGTGACAATACTTACCCTAAAGTGGATTTGTTCCTAAAAGTGCCAAAATATATTCATTTCATAATTCGACATGACAAAAAGGACATGTATACACCTGTGTTTATTTACCACATAATACATTCAAACAAAATGTAACACATATATTCAATGTTATATTTTCCTCGCAATTAAACTTAGTAATTCATGACTTCTGCCTTTAGGTGGAAAGATGGAGTAGGGAAAACGTGCTGAACTTTTCAGCCCTAAAGCAAACCAACATAGGTTCAAACGATCTTTAAGCCGAAGTTTTTACAAAGCGATGGTGAAGAATCTAATCATAACTTCTCATACAAAACGAAGAATCATTCAGACTGTGAAATCAAATACCTGAGCCACTATACAGAGAAAAACGATTTACGAATGTTGGTTGGAAAAGCAGAAATCAAGTCTCAGGGGGTTACCAGGACAGTTAAGAGCACGTCACGGATCTGAAGCATCCACTTTTCATGTTATTATTCTTAGAAAGAAACACTATATGATTTGTTAAAAACGCTTTGGGTAGAGGCACCTGTGGAGTATCGCTATCGTGCTGGACTTCCAATTTGAAAACCTCGGTTCGATTCCCCACCAGCCAGTTTCTTTTTTGCCTAAAATGAAGTATTCAAACAGAGATTTATCCCCGGGTTGGAGAACTTACGAACTATCACTGGTCAGAATCCGAGTAAACAATGTGTGTTCTTTAGCATAATGATAATGTAGTTTTCATGTTTTTCATTGGTTTTTTCTCTTCCTCTCTTTCTTGATGTACTGTTATCGTGTCTTCGCTCCGTCTTTTTCGTCTTCTTCCCTCTCTCTCTTTGTGTTGACCTTTATTTTTCTCTTACTTTACACACACTCTCTTTTTGTGCATGTTCTAGAGCCAATTCCGGGTCACTTTCGATGACCCGGTGATATGGTCTGATCCAAACACAAGTGAACCGGTAACCCGATTGACGCGGTCTGGAAAATCTATTTAACTGAGAATTTCGGCGTCGTATTTTTCATTTTCTCGTGGTAATATCTCCGGTTCTGGTAACTAAAAAAAACACTATTCAAACGCAATGAAATAATTAAAATCTCTCCTTCACCCTCCGGTTTATCAGATATAAATCGAATCACCGGGTTAGAATGGGTTCGAATCTTAAACCCGATGGCGCCAGTCCAGATCTTGACCAGTATCCCCCGACAGCCGGTGACCCGTTTCAGCTCTTCCGTGTTCATTCCATCTATGCGAATTGTTATAAACAGTAGTTCTTTAGAGTTGTAATTATTAGAACGTTATATTCGAAATAAGGGGAATATAGAGTGGCATGTCCAGAACAGATAAATTTTAAGGTATGAGTAGAAAATGGGCCCTTTTTTCGTTAGTTTAAGAGAACACCCTTTCATATTAGTTTGGCACAAAATTCGTTTCTATCCTATGATTTATCAACATAGTATTAAATGTGTTGTTTTTTTACGTTTGAAATGTGGAGAATGTAAGTTTTACTATGCCTATAAGGAACATGCTAATTTTGCTTTTGAACATTTGTAACTTTTCATTTTGATACAGTTTGGATATATAATCTGATCTCTTTCTGATATAAATTAAGCAGTAAATTATCATTCATTCATTTTCCTGTTATGTTCAATTTGCATTAGTAATCTGGAATAGAAGGTATGGCCTACGGTATCTACTAGGTTTGTTACAATAAGTGATTCCACCAGAATCCGACCCCTGTTTGGGGGTGTGGCAGCCCTAATTCCTCGAAACTGCCCCAAACTTTAACTTTTTGTGGTCAAATGTTGAGAGAAACCTGCAAAACTCTACGTACACTTTCCCTATTTTGACTTTACACCACCTAATCTGAAAATCCTAGGTAATCCCCGATTATAATGTATTCCGAACCTGTCTGTTCAATTAGTCCCACCGAATTTGCAACCTAACTACCTGCAAACAAAGCATGTGTGTTGCGCTTTTAACATTATCCTAGATGTGTCTCAAAACTCTGGAGTTCCACTTGCATTGGAAATCATGAGTATTTAACCCGACCACAAGGTTTGGAGATTTTGAAAGTGACTTAATTTTTCAAGCATCCATCTGTATATTCAAATAGCCCTGAAAAAATATCAAACATAAAAGTCACTTCTATCTTCCTGTTAGATTTGTGGGAACTGAACTTTATAATGTTAGTTTGTTTACTAGATTTAAATTATATATTCTTAACTGTACTTCCTCTTCTTCTTCTTCTTTTTCTTCTCTCTCCCCTTTTTTCTCTCTGATTTGTCTGCCTCTGGATTTGTCTAACAGACATCCATCGGTTTCAATTTTGCATTGTGATTCTTTAAGTTTTCCCCTCCATTAATTTAAATATATTGATTCGTCTCGCTTTTATTCTTTCATTTTATCGATACAAATACATGTTTATTTAAAAAAATGTGCTCATGATGGTTGTTGATTTTAGTAGAGGAGAGACGGAGGAAGGAGATAGAGGTGGTATGTTTACCAGCCACGATTATGCGTCAAGAAAGTGCCATTTGGGCGGCCTAGCTGCGCTGCGTTCGCTGTCACAATTTTTTGATGCGAAGTGTACCATCATTTTTTCTTAAACATTTTTTTTAGTTACGTTTCATCATCTCTCTTTTGGTAGATGTATACTATTCCATAAAATATAAACATTTGTAAACTTACATTCTTTACAATGAAGAACTACACTATTAACATTTAAACATATGAAAAGTATTGTAGTAAAATAAAATGTTACTTTAGTTTTTATTTATATATAACTCGTGTCAATTATAGAATCCCATAAAATATGAATTGAAACATTTATAAGCACGTGTACACGACTAATCGAAATACGGGCATAGATACAGTGATTCAATAACTAATATATTATTATTTGTTTGTATGAACTATGAGAGGATTAGACTAGCTTGAGTTATTTCTAAAATAGTCCCATACGTTACCAAAGCCAGATCATTATAAAAACAACATTGTCACGCTCGTGAAATCATTACAGAAGATTCAAGAATTAGTGAAAGAGAAATATGTAGAAAGATCTTAAGAATGAATGAATGAAGAAATATCTGTGTGATTTTGTTTGATTTTCTGGTATACATATATTAAAAATTCATGTGAGACAATTAATGCGTTTCAAGTTTAAAATAACTTCTGTGAATTTTAAATGCTTTTACATTGTATGAAACCCGAAAGAAGTGGATTATGACCATTCATCTACAAATAATTTAAAAAGATGCTGCCTAATTTCTTTGTATTCAACCATCATATTCCAGGTGGTCAGTTCTATACCTGGAAGACATGAAGCACGTGCCTCCAGAAATACAAGAAAAATTGCAATTTGGAAAATTTTCTCTGACACGTCCTCCTGGCAAGTTCAAGTATGTGGCGGTTGAAAATTAATTGGAACAGTCTCTTATTCGTTTGTCCAAAGTGCAACCTGGTCTTATTGGAATATGAGCGTAAACGAGCAGTAAACAAAATTAACAGCTCGAGTATCATCATGAAAGTGCTATGAATATTTCTATATTAAGTTAGTTTGAAATTCTTGCCGATGCTAGTGTAGACATAGAGGAATGTGAACATACGGAATGGTCATCACAGAGAATGAGTAGGAATGAAGAAGACATTAAGAGAAACTCAAGTCGTGACAGCACTTTTACCAGCCTCGTTACTGACAATAGAGTCCATAATATTATTAGCAGGACTCCTGCAATATCTCAGATCAAGGAATGTTTGTTGTTTGTGTCAACTATGGTCACAAAGTGTATAAGGAATTTGAGAAGAAATTGATACACGAGAAAGAAAGTTAACGGAAAAATCAGCAGATTTTTACACTTTTACTTTCGCCAAAATGGAAACGCAAAACAATACAATATTTTAAAGCAAGAAAACATTCTAACCTAGACCTAAAAATTATTCAGTTCGTATTAATACTTGAACCGAATCGGAAATTCAAATTACAAAACATCATAAAATATGAATTATGCTCCTGTTCTCTACCATCCGGATCCAGCGCTCAAGCAAGCAAATAAGCTACCACTAAGGCATGCAATAAATGGAAAACTAAATGATTTAGTATTGACATAACCTTGTAACTTTGCACATTGTAATTCAGGAGACAATTATACATTCATATTTTGGATGGAATGACTCTAGTTTAAAGTATGAAGTCCCTTTATCAGATAACGTTTACTGGTATTGCTGAGCATTTAATGCATTAAATATTTAAACTCTACTCCAGTGAAGGTGTTAGAGAAGTTAATGTCGGATAGCGAGACGCGTTCCAAATATCAACCATTGCAAAGTATGATTAAAGTACCTTCTACAATATTCCCAGAACCCGGCATCAAGCGAACATCAGAACAGCAGCGGAAAAGCTGGCCACAACAATTTGTAGTATTCTTCCTGCAAAGTGCAGCCTTTATAGGCTATGATGTCACCAGCTAGTTGGGTATTAAAGAAGAACCAGTTTCCAAAACTGAGTTCCAGAAGCTCGTTCAATCTCTGCGAAAAATCTAAAAAAATACTCAAGCATCCTGAATAATCAACAAAATTTTAAACTGTACCGTATCTGCTGAGGAAACAGGGAGCAAGCACTGTTTCTTTTAGGCATGCTTTCGGGAGGGCTTTACCCCCCCCTCCTGGGGTTTTCAGCCGTACTCCTGGAAGAATCTGTCTCAACACTTGCATTACTCAAACGTTCACTGAAATACGTATATAATAACACATTCTATAAATATTGTTCATGTTATTTTGAGGTTAACTAAGGAAGTAACCAACATAATGTTAAGCAACATTATTGTTATTTTATATTTTAGTACATTGGAGTCTATATGCGTTATTCCTGATTTTCGTGAGATCCCCAGCCCCTCGAAAGAAATCTTCTGAAAGAAACACTGGGAGCAAGTATGGATGAAAGTAGATGTTTGAAATATCAGCAGCAACATATCCAGAGCCTTTGTCGCAAGCGCATCTAACTGCTTCCAATACCATATTCGAAAGTGTATATATCATATTCACACTTAGATAAATGCTTTAAAACACATCATTGAGCAATTAGGTATGTGCTTATTCGAATTTTCAGAAGCTTCAATTAGGAAAATTGTACTACTAATTTCGAACAGCCACCTAATCCATCTTACTTAACTCCACCACGCAAATGCCAGAAGTGTATAAGGCGTTCTTTTAAATCTCGTGAAAATAATCCGGAATGTTTTAGTTACTGCGCATGAGAGAAATCTGAATGCAAAACGTTCATATGAAAAAAATGATTTTGATTAAATACATAATTTTACTTACTGGAGTTTATTTCAAAATATTAATGTTAATAGTGCCATCAGTGTACGTATGGCTGTATTTCGTTTAATCATGTATGCATGCTTATAAATGTTTCAGTTCATATATTATGGAACTGTATAAATGAACTATTATTAAATAACAAGGTAATTATATATACATATAAAGTGATTTAAAGTTACATTTTAATGCAATATTTCTGATACGTTTAAATGTTAATGATGTTACTATTCATAGTAAAGGGTGTAAGTTAATAAATGTTAATATTTTAGGGAATAGTATGCATTTACCGAAAAGAGAGATAATGAGATATAACTAAATTGTAAATATAGTTAAAGAAAAATGTTTAAGAAAAATATTAGTTTCTTTCAGTTATTTCAGATATGGCAGAATATAGTTAATAGCGAAGGAAACACGTTTCCGTTAGTATCTCGGGAACGAATTACAATTCCAACTTGATAAATATATGAAATTGATTAAAATTTCCCATTAAAAATATGATAAGGGACCTCATATTTGAATTTTTAGCGGTTTATGAGCTATAGGGATAACATTGAATTTTTAAGTTGTTGCCGTCAGCCATATTGTAAATGGGTGACCATTCTTGAATTCTGACCACCTCCAGATTTGGAACTCGTGGATTTCGTAGTCAAGAACACTTACTATTTTTTTATTTTTGGGACCTGCATTCCACCCCTGCCTCTTTGTATTCTTAACACAAGTCAAGTTATGCACTTTCAGGGTCGTACAGTACGATCCATTTTGATCTTCTTGCCTTGGGGCAGGCATGTCCCTAGAGATTCTTGGATCGCCGGAGTTCCAGCATTCCAAGAAGCTCCTATGTTTCATCAGTTTAAGGCTTCTGGGGTGGCGGGACGAGCTTTTGTCAGGCGTCCAGAATGTTCTCCTGGCCTTGTTTGCTGTACCTACTTTTATTTGCTTGGGAGGGAACCCTATCTACTGTGCCCTCAATTTCATTATAAAAGCATAAAAGAAAGATTATATAATACACTTACACAAGTACAGACATCACATCGACAACACAGAGGAGGCAAACATGAGCTTCTTCTTCTTTTATTCTTATTCTCTCCACCTGTAAGTACAAAACAAGAGAATTAGTTAGGGAAGGTGCGCGTGGGTTTGATGATAAACCTACAAAGTTTTTTCGCTATTCCTCCTTGGTATCCACTTGCCTTCTTCTGCCACTGGTTTGTATCGTAGTTCTTTGTAAGTTAAAGTATCCTATCACTTCTTCTTCTGTTCTCACTACTTGCACTATTAGTCTTCTCTTCCACATTCACTCATCCACACTATCACTTCTGCACTATCGCTTCCTTCTGGATTCCAAAAGTTAGCGTAATATGATTGCCACTAGTTTAGTTACACTTGCACATTTATACTTAGTTCCCCATCACCAAATAATTTCACATTTAACACTTCACGAGCGTCTCTTGATACGGATTCCGCCACAAGACGCTCTTCTACCAGGTTCCGGCAGGATCATTTGTTCATGTCCTTTGCTGTTTTTTGTCTTAAGTCCGTTTGACGGTAGACGCGGTCGTCGCGGCTTCACGAACGCACACACGCACCAGTCAGCCGGGCCATCTTCCCTTGTATTGTTATTTACTTTTCCTATGCTGGGTGGTCCACGCCATTTCTAAATTTCTTTTTATGATAATTTGAAACTTTTTTAGTTAACTCTCTGAGGGCTGCCGCAAGTTCCTGGGTTCGCAGAACCTCCACCACCTCACATGTATGACATAGGTTGTCTTCTATAATATTCATTGCATGTAACTTCTGACGAAAGGGTCAGTTCCATCCGCTCTTCAATATCCGGAAATAAGGAGTATAGTCATTTCAGTTGTATTCCACATTTCCTTCCACGCACTGTTTATAACTAATTTGACTTCAGATTTAGTCTCAGCTGGTCTATGTAGGATGTTAACGACTTTATCCTGAATGTCTTTTTTGATCCAGTACATGGCTCCCATCTTCTTTACCTGGAGATGTAGTGGGGGGACCGCCCGCGCGGCCTGTGGTGCCTCGACCGATGTCGTCCTATGCGCCTGATAGTTGCAAAAGTATTTGCCGTTGATTTCTGTCTATAATCTGTTTTTGCCTTTTTTCATCGAGTCTATGGCACCATACGCTAGCCGCGTATCCCACTATTGCTCTTATGATGACATCATGGTAAATGCGTATTACATTCATTGGTATTTTTAGATTGTTTACTGCTATATTAACCAATTTGTGTGAAATTTTTATTGCCTTATTTTTTTGTTATCCTTGTGTGGGTTCTGAAGTCAAGTTTCTCGTCCAGAATTAGTCCTAAGTATTTTAGATACTTCTCTCGTTTAGTTGTTTTATCATTTACTTTAATTATAGGTCCTCTACCGTAATTTAGTTTTCATTTGAATAATACATATTTCGTTTTTTCAGAAGATATTGTTAATTTACTTGCTTTACACCATGATGTCATCATTTCTATTATCTCGTTTACTTTTGTTTGAATTTTCAATCGACTGTTTCCCTTGATCACTACTGCCAGGTCGTCCGCGTATCCCACCATCCTCTCTACCTGCTGCATTCTATTCAATACCTCCAAACACGGCTGAAATACTAGGTCCCAAAAGATCGGACCCAGCATTGGGCCTTGTGGGCATTCTGTTGTAGGAGTCTTAACCACAACACCTTCGCTGTATCTACTTCGAATTTTCAATCCTGGAAGTAATTTTGTTATTAACTTCCATAGTTTGCTGTTGATTTTAATCCTTCTCATTTCTTCTAACAGTGAGGGTCACCATAAGTTGTCAAATGCCCCCATAATATCGAAGAAAATTCCAATTACATATTTGCAGGTTTCGTCTCTCAAAGCATATATGTTATTAGCCAATTCGTTGATAGCATCCTCTGTAGATTTTTTGGGGCGAGAGCTGTACTGTAAATTGCAGTTTTACAGGTTATCTATTTTTTGTTTATTTTTATAGCCAATATTTTTCCAAAAATTTTGCTTATTGTATTCAAGGGGCATATAGGTCTATAAGATTTTGGATTAAATTTATCATTGTGCTCGCCTTTCAAGAAGATTACCAAATTTTCTACCTTCCATTGTTTCGGAAACATTGACTATTCTATGCATTCATTAAGTAATCTAGTTAAATATATCTACATTATTTCTAAAAATTTCATTATTTGTCTGATCTGGTCCTGGGGCTTTCCGTAGTTTTAATCTCCTCAAAGCTTCCATCACCTGATCATTAGTCACAAGCAGGCCATCGAGGTTATTGTTTTCATTACTTGGGACTTCTTTGGCTTTTTCCTTATCCTTATGTTGTCTTCATTTTCATCCTCTATTCGGTCGTCCGGAAATAACTTCTGATAAAACAATCCTATGGTGCCTTTCCAATTTATGGTAAATTTTCCAGAATCATCCTTGAGGGTATTCACAGCACTCTTTCTTTTAATCTTGGACGTAATTATCTTATATGGCTTGTCCCAGAGCTCTTGTTGTAAATTTTCTTCAATAAACTTTCTCCATGTCTTCCTCTTAGTTTCTTTTAATTCTGTTTCAAATTGTTGCTTTATTCTCCTATACGTCTGTAATCTTGCTGATCTTAATACGTGATCCACGGCTGCCCTGTAGCTCTTCCTGCTAGCTTTTATCTTCCCTCTTCAATCTGTTCAGATGTTCCGTCCAAAAGGGCTTTCTTTTATCATTTGTCTATTTTTTCTTAGGTGTTCAATTCTCTATTGCTCTCCAAATTGCTTCCTCAAGCTTCCTGGTGAATTTTTGAAGGTCACAATTTCGGTCAATTTGTGATCATACAAGATTATCTATGATTTTTTTCTTGTTTAATTTATTTATGTTATACTTGAATTTACTATCCTCATTGGATATTTCGTGATTTAATTGGTTTTCTTCGTCATTCACGTCAAAGCGGACGACGTTATGGGCACCAGAATTCGCGTGTTAGTCCACGGACCAGTTACATATACGATTACATATATTTCCCTTTTGCCAAAGTTACTTCTATATTACACCCCGCTCCAGCCCTGCCCATATACGTAAGTGGTTGTCTTCTCTGTTTATAACAGTAAGACTGTGCTGTTAAGTCAACTCTTCAAACTTCTCACCACCTTCTTTCGTGTCTGTGCAGTGCCAGAACGGAGACTTAGCATTAAAATCCCCCCAAATTATGGTATTTTTCATTTGCATTCCATTCATTATATTATCTATTTTCTGTACAAAAATCTCTCTCGGAAGGGAAAACTGATAATAAATATTCACTATGGTTACTTTACAATTTCCCAAGGAAACATCCACTCACAGGGATCATTTATCTGCATATCTTAACGCTGTAGATCACCCCCGCCATCTTGGTACGCACCTTCCATTGATTTACACGGGAATTGTTTTACTCATTTTATGCCTCTCGGATGTAGAATATTTAAGTTCTGCTTTCACAAAATTTGTCTTGGTGGTTATTTTGACTCTTGTATAGTTTTGGTTTGTGAAGTTTCTCCAAATTTATAATTATAATGTATTATTAATAGTTTGCTATATAAATCACAATATGTTAACAGGGAATTATACTGTTCCTGTGTAAAATATTGCATTTCTATAAAGTAGCATGAGTAAAAGAGAGCATGACGATAAACTGTGCGAAAACAGAAGTTAAAACTATACTCCTGAAAAGTATAAAACGAGTAAAACAATTCCCATGTTAATCAATGGAAAGTGCATACCAAGATGGCGGGGGTGATCTACAGCCCATGTTCCTGTTGAATATCACAACTGCTCCCATGGGAGTTGGATCATTAGGCAGTATCACTACGACGCTAACTGGCATATTACTAATTTCCCTTTAAATGTGTATGGTTCTTGAAGGCATGCCACTCCACATTTTCCTTCTGACAATAGTGTCTTATTTCTGCTTTTTCGAGTTTTGATCAATCCAGATTGACTTGTATTATCTTAAACATAACTATGGCTGTCGTGTGTGGACGTAGCATGCTGGGAGCTTCTCTACTGGATTAAATGCAATCCTTCCATATGCCATAACGAACTGCCTATGCTCGTTATTCAGTTGAAAAGATTCCTTCCACCTCTCAAAAACTTTGTCAAATAATGCTAACAGGTCCTGTGGGTCAGTGGCGATACCATTGGACCTCAGATTAATTTTGTCCATTTCTTCGATCACCGGGAACGTTATGGTTTTCCCCTGGTAATGATAACATCTTATTATCACTCCTAAGGCCGCCGTCAGAGTTTCTGGCTTCTCAAACCTAGTTAGAATATAGTTTAAATTAAGGTTTTCATAGAGTATATTCGGGTCAAAGTAAACTTTTCTTCTTTTTCTTCTTCTACCAACTGGCCATCTAGTCTGTTTTCCTTATCTATTTCCTGAGTGCCTGAAAATATTGTGGGTTCTATCTCCTCTTCTTCCTGTTCAGTAGTTGGTTTCTTTCCATCTTTCCTCTTATATAGTCTTGGTATCCAGGATTTCCAGGTTCTTACTTACTAAGTAAAATTCAGAAGACAACAACTCCGGTTAATTTGTGCACACTCAGCTCCACTTGTGACCCATTCTTTATTGTTATTAATAATATTTCTCGCCATTAAAAAAAAACTTCACGAGAGAAACAAAGATAACTTCGATACACATTTTGCATTCAAAATTTGGCTTCTCAGCACCATCAACATCTTTGCTGGATACACACGTTACAAACAGTGCAAGAAATCTATCTGCAAATTTACCTTATTACCGACCATACTAGTTACCGACCATACAAATTCCTCTCTAGTTTTCACAAATATTTCCGATCGCTGAGTTTGAAGGCCGTACAAACGAAGTTGTTTTGCTGAGAACTTTTTCTTAACTTCAGCTGGTTTCATTCTTTAGCATAAAAATGCATGGGAGAAACTAGGAAAGATTTCATTGGTAGATCCTCGAAATATAATGATGATAGACCAATAGGTGAACTGACGATTTAAGACGGATATTGTGATTGTGGATGCTCCATAATTAAGCTTCTATCTCTGAAGTGAATTTAATATATCATATTTATTTACAAATAAGAAAACTGAGATTCTTACCCTATCTGGTGTACAGAGGGAACAGAAGATCATTTTACCTGAAAGACGGTTAAACCAGAGTCGTTCGTTTAGTGTGAATAGTTGACCCTCCAGTTTCTAGTCCTTTGATTGTCAGACCTATGTGATGAGAGCAAAACTGGTGCAAAACACTCGAAAACATAGATGCCCATATCTGAACGTAGAAATCAACTATAAATAATATTAAAGAAGCCATTTTAGAAACATGCTTTTTCTTAACAATTCATACTAAAAAGTAAAACCCATTTTTTATGCATGGCTAAAAATAAAAACATGAAAGCGCGCTCTTATATAAAGTCACTATAAATTCTTCAATTGTCCCGCTCCATGCTTTTCTTTTTAGTCATGAACTAACAAGATATTTTTTTTTTTACTTTTTAGTACGAATTGTTTAAGAAAACTCTTTTTGAAAAGTTCTTTTTATTATTTTTTTTAGTGATTTCGGTGCTCGGACACTTTTCTCAAGCTGGAATTTTGTCACTCAAATCCTAAAGTGTTCTGCAAAGAGTCAAACGCAACATCATTACGGGTAGTATTTATTTTAGGATAGCACTAAAAGAATAAAATATGCTTTAGAATATATTAAGATATAGAAATATATGAAAGTAACAATGGATTGTCATCCGACTTAAGTCGCTGTGCAAAATGTCATCATTGTATGACGTCAGGAAATGAGTTAAATTACCGTTGCAAGATCTGAGGACATGATGAACCATTGTGAATGTAATTAATGTATGTAAAAATAGTATTTTGCTATTGGTGTTTCCAATAATTTTGCTATTGGTGTTCCCAATAAGTATTTTGCTATTGATGTTGACAGTAGTTACATAAGTATAGTATATATGAAGAAAAGTATATAAAAATAGTATTTTGTTATGGATGCTGCTCATATTTTTTTTAATCTACCAAAATGAAGTCAAGAGTTTACAGTTTCAAAAGTTAAAAGAACAAAACCCTGAAAAAAAAAGAAATAATTTGTCCAAACTTTCGAATGAAATGGGATAATTGAATATTGCAGTGGTTCAAGCTTCTTTCCATACAAACTGAGGAAACTAAACATAAAGTTAGCAAGATCAAGCTATTGAAAGGTTGTTTCGAACAAAGACCAATTTGAAACTTTTCTCATTGTTTTTATTGAACATATGTTCTAAAAATTGGAACTCTCTTACTGTGTGTTTTATTTGTTACATTTAGTTTCTAACTCAGTTATGATAAATGGACTGTATTACTCAACACTTCGATGTATCGATTTGTTGACTTGTCATGGAATTTTATGCAACAATATCAGAGCAACACTATTCTCTTCACATATGTTATAGACGACTCTACTAGGACTTATACTTAAAAGGACGGAGTGAAAAAGAGTGTTAAACGACCCACTTGATGGAAATTTAATATGATCCCGTTCCGTTTCAAACCAATTATAGAGTTTCAAGTATGAGTCTCAGATTTTCTGAAAAAAAAAAAAATAGAAAGAAAGAGAGAAACAAACAAACAAACAAACAAACAAATAGTGTTTTATGAAACAATCAAGGTATTTTGGGATTTTTTTTTTCTCACTGAGTTATAGGTACTTGAAAATTGAAACATAATATTTTTTCCCTGCAAAAATGAAAATTGTAATATACGAGGTATGATCGAAAAATACAGTGAATGAATTTTTATAGCAGCAGCTGCTGACGCTACAGCCATTTGAAGTATTAAGTCTAATAACCTGATCCGTTGAGACAGTCAGTGTCAAGTTTGAACAAGTTGTGACTTGTCAGTCGACTGAGGTTGTGTTTACCGTGTCTTTCACGCATCATGGATTTCGAACCACGGCCGGGTTAAAATTAAGTTTTGTTTTAAGTTGCAAAAAGTAACCAAATGAGATGAGTGAGTGTGAAATTTGTTCCCAGACTTTTGACTGGCAAACAGAAGGATAATCACACCTCGCTTCTGAACCGGGAGTTTTGGCCGAAAAAAAGGTTCCTGTTTGTCCACATGCCCCTTACTCTCGAGTAGTATCTCACTAAATCAAGCTGATATAGTTCTAAACACTTCTAGATGTTTCACATTAACTTCTGATGAAATTAAGCACTTAATATGAATCACAGCTTGAAAGAAGAATGAGAGAGAGAGAGAGAAATCCCTCGTTTCGTTCAAAATCTAAGCTATCGGAACACAGGAACAGGACTCTGAAAAATTTTAAAAACCGAGACTGTGCCGGTAAAATCGGAACGTCTGGGACCCTTATAAATTAGATTGTAGTGACAGTTTTACAAATATTTCCTATCTTCTTTTGAAACGGTGGACTTTACTCGGTAGTTGTACTTAAAGTTATTTACTTAAGGTACACGAAAAAAAAAACAATTTTACAATCTGAAGGGAATTAGATGTTATTAGAACTAAGTACTTAAGTGAAAATATAACTTGTTTGTTTATCCGAAAACTTGTTAGTTTACGTTTCAGTCTGTAAATCAAACGAAAAGGTAAGAGGCGGATATAAAGTCTCTAACTAGATTATATCTCTGTTACAACATTCACAGAAAATAATAGTATATATTCATCATATTACATATAGCTTTGCTGGAAAGTCCGATCCTCTTGGTTCAGTGGTTACGGGACTGAAAAGGCAAGTAGGTTTGAATACTGCTGGTGACTACCAGGGTTTAGGATTTCCAGCGTTTTTTCGGTTTCACTACAAAAAGGACGGAATGGTACGTAAACCAAGGCCCTAATCACTAACTTCCCTAATTTTGCCTCCGAATGATTTGTCATTTAATTAATCCCTTAAACACGTGATATCATAGCCTGAATTATCTGTCTAAACATACAAAATGAAAAAAAAAACTTAAAAATAAAACATATCAGTTTGAAAAGTATTATATTTCATTAAATGATATCAGCTTTACTTACATAAAGAAACAACCTGATGTTAATCTATACTTGTCCTGCCATCGATACAAGGACGTGCCAATGAGTTACTCAGCAATAACTCTCCGAAATAAGTACGTATGAGCGAAGAGTATACTGAACCAATTAACGTGTTTACATTCTCCCTCTGACCTTACAATCTTTTGGGTCTTCATCAAGGTTTCACATTATTATAAACAGAAAGCTTGCCAAAATAATCCATGAACACTATCAGTTTTATAAACTGTTTTATGTAAACAATTAATCATTATTTTGATACATGAAAGAAGGTGACATTGTAAAGTGCTTTATTTTTTTTGTTAAAGTAAACTACATAAAGTGGGGTCTGCTGATTTCATTAACGTCACCATTTCAAGATATGTGCGTTTCAAAGAAAATTATTTAAGAATTTCGTCGTTGCTGGAGTCATTAGACTGAAAACCTAAATCTTTTTCTCCAAACCTCTGGTGAGTTCATATGATGGAAAAGCACTATATGGAAAAAATATAATGTCACCAAATTATAAAACAAACGTGTAAATGTAGGTCATTTAGCCCCCACATGAAGTCAGTTTCTTTCTACATGCTTTAATTAAGGCTCAATATCAGTGGGGTTTCCCGCCTTTTTCGTTTTACGTCAATTATTCAAAATTTACTGCAGGTAAACAAAATTTAACTTTCACAGACCAAAGTTCCTTTCGTACTTCAATAATGGGTACAATTAATTTTAAAAATATGTTACTAGTAACCTCAGGATTGTGTGCGGACACTTTTGGGACAGAATAATGTCCCAAAAGTGTCTGCACACAATCCTGCAGTTATTACTAACATTTCCTTATAACTAACTGAACTCATAATTGAAGTACGAAACGAACTTTGGTCTGTGCGAACGAAAGGAAGTTTAATTTTGTTTACGTGCACGGAATTCTGAATAATTGACACAAAACAAAAAAGGAGGGAAAACCCACTGCGATTGAGCCTTAAGCTTGCGCTGCAGACGGGCAGAGGGTCGGAGGGGAATACAGAGAGATAAAAGTTTTATTCGGGTCTGCTAAAAAATGTGAGCATGAACCATAACAACTCATTTCTCTTACTGTATCATTGCTAGATGAAGAGACAGCCTACGATGAGACTTTGTAACGTTCCTTGGCTACTACTAGCAACGATGCTGATATCAATGCTCCGGTTTATGGGTCGTGGGACAACCGTTAACTGAAAGAGAATCTTATTAATAGCACAAGGGAACATTTACACAAAGTAAGTAAAGATATGACCTCCTGCCTCTCTAGCAAAGACGAGCCGGAGTAAGGAATATGGTATTTTCCTCCACCTAGCAGAGAGGAGCCGAAGAAATGTGTAGGTTGGGAACCGGAGAGAAAGTGATAAATAAATGTCAAAAGAGAGTTGACATGTATTTATTTGTCTAGACCTGATCACAGTAAACTGGTCGAGACCTGCCCGGGCCGAAGCCCGAGGAAGAGTGATCTGCAGAGGTTGCTGCATGGTATATAGGTATATCCCTTGAAGTTGGGAGTCCTGTTGTTCTTTTAGTTTACACAGTTCGAAATATTTGAATCAATATTTGTCTCATATAGATGTTACCGTAAATACTAATTAGCTGAATTATCATTATAATGTTATAGCTTTCTTACATAGGCAATTTATACAAGCTCCTGCATAATTTGTAAGAATGGAAAATATAAGTATAGGTAAAGCTAACTTAAAAAAATCATTCACCTTCTAAATGTGTATAGGTAAACAATAATTTAAAACAATCTACATATATAAAATCCCGGACGCTTTTGTCTCTCTGTCTGTGATTCCAGCAGTTTTCAAAGCACTTCTCGTTGACCTAGAAAGCTGAAATTCAGCAAGAAGATTCATGCACAACTTGGAATTTTGAAAAAAAAAAAAAAAAAAAAAACCTATCACGTTAATTGCCCTAATAACCCTCCAAACCCTAAGTATCGAAAATGCACTTGTCGTTTTGTTAGAAATCTTAAATTAAGCATGAAATTTCAAGAGAAGTTTGGAATTTCGAAAAAAAAAAGAAAATACAATTAAACCCTTAAGTACTCCAATAACACTCACCGACCCGACCCCCATGTAATGAAAACGCACTTCCTGTTGGGTTTAAAGATGAAATTCGTGTGGGTCGGTTGGAATTGTTGAAGAAATCGAAATTTGTGAACAGTCCGTTTGATATTGGCACTATTGATATTGGGAATTGAAATATTGGAACTACCTCTCTAAGTGCTCTAATAACAGCCCCGAACTCCTCGGAAAGCATTGCCCTCCACCCAAAAATGAAATTTAACAAAAGTATTCCCCGGCAGGCCAGAAATAATTACAAAGAAAAAATAAATTATTCAGACAAGAACAACGAAACAGTTGTAGATGGTAATTACTTACTTACCTACTCTATGGCTTACGAAACTCGCAATTCAACGTCGCAGTAACAAACGTGCGCCATAGGATCCTGAATAATATCAAGGCAGTTTTCATAACAAAAAACTCCTTCTCAAAGATCCCTCTTAATATTGTCCTCCCAACGGTCTTTTTCCACTCGGCCTTCCAACCAAGATGAAATATAGTCTTTGTTCTTTTCCTATCCGAGCTACATGGCCTGTCCATCTTAGTCGTCGCGATTTCATTATTCTTACAACATCGGACGTGTTATACAGCCCGTGCAGTTCTTCATTATGCAGTATACTCCATTCTCCAGTCATCTTGTCCCGTTTCGTGCCGTATATCTTTCTCAAGACCTTATTTTCAAACACTCGTAAGCTGTGTTCATCTGCTAGGGTCGTACTCCAACTTTCGCAACCGTAAAGTATTACCGACAGAATAACCGTCCCGTATATTTTCCATTTCAACTTTCTTGATATTAATCGCGAGGTTAGGAGTTTCTAGAGTGAATAGAAACATGCGTTGCCCGATACTAAGCGACTTTTTATTTCTTCCGTGACCTCGTTATTCTTTAGTATTCTATTAGCATTTAAATTTGTTTACCTTCTCTATGTTTTTCTTGATTTTTATGAATCTATTTCCGTTATTCCTTGTGTTTCGACTTGTTATGTATTTTGTTTTCTCTAGGTTTACCTGTAGACCTATCTCATAACAAGCTTCTAGTAAGATATCGGTGTTACTTTGCCTCTATATCTTCCCCTATTAAATCTACATCATCAACGTACACGAACAGTTGATTCAAACCATTCAACATTTGTCTCATTTTGTCCTCTTTTATTTTCTGAATCGCATATTCTAACGCAAAGTTAAACAGTAATGGTGACAAGACATCACCTTGTTTCAATCTGTTTTGAATCTTGAAAATATCTGACATATTATTACCTGACCATAGTCTGCTTATGAGGTCGCTGAGATACATCCTCGCTAGTTGAACCAGTTTTTTTTTTCGAAATTCCAAATCGTACAAGAATACTGTATAACTTTCCCCTTTTGATGGAATCATAAGCTTTCTTAAAATCAATGAATAGCTTGTGAACAGTACCATTGTACTGCAACTCCTTCAAGATTTGTCCCAGGCGAAAATCTGGTCCAACGTGGATCTATTTCTTCTAAATCTTTGGTGGTCTCCAATTGAATACCTGCGGCGAAGAACAGTCTAACCCACAAAACCATATTGTTGAAAAAAAAATGAGGTTAAGTAGGGATTTACTTTTTGTTGGTTGTGTAAAGAGGGACACGAAATGAACCTGAAAAATATTCTTGTATTTTGGAAGCAGTAGGATTTGGATATTTATTCCTATTTTTCTCAAGAAAAATATTTTGTGGCTTGGGTTGTTTTTCGTCGCAGATATTTAATTATTTCATCAACGTATACGCTTAGACGAGTTAGCAGTATAATTTAGTACTCAGTATTTTGTATCATGTTGAGAGTAACGAAATTCCGCAGTAATTATTACAGGCCGATTTATCGCCTTTTTTATAGACCGGAAAATTTATTAAGATTTTCGATTCCTTTGGAAGCTCCGTCTTTCTCCAAATAGTATATATCAATTTATGCAGCTCATTGATTAGTACCGTTGCTTGCACTTTAGTTAATTCAGCTAAGATATTGGCTATTCCCGGTGATTTGAATTTCTTAGATTTAAAAGATTACAATAAGTCGTATATGAAAACGAGAATTAAGTTCGAAGAAAAAACGAACGAAGACATTGATTAGATTAAAATTATAGAATTCGGGTAATTTCAGGGAATAGAAATTCACCAAGACACGAGGCAAAGTAAGTAGCCCTAGAATTATATATCGACGTTTTGTGCACCTATTTTAATAGCTTAATCATTATCTTGCACTGTTTTGACAACATAGATCATTCTAAAATCCAATGGTCGTAGGGTCAAGAGATGTAAATTACATTATTTTAGAGTTTAACTTCCATTGATGAATAAATTGTGAGCGAGATTCCATGACTGAATTACGAAGCAGAAGTTATGTAGTAGTGTAAAATTTGTTTCTCTATGTATTCAATTGTCAAAACAGGTGAAAGAATGCTGCTAAACATGATCTAGAAACTATTGAATAGGTAGTATACAAAGAAACGGAAGAAAAGTATGACATATTAAGAGGCTTGGAGTTGATGGTAAACTGTAAAATTGTCACTTAGTTTCCAAAACACACCAGACTGGTAAGTTGATGAAAATATATAACTTTTCTATACAGTCAAATGTCATATTACAAAGCTTGGATTTGATAGTAAATTGGCACTGCCAATTGCTTTCTTTTAGAGAGTTTCAATTCATAAAGTGGTAAAAAAACAAACAAACAAACAACAACAACAACAAAAAGAAAACATATCCAGACAGAAGAAAGTAGGTACTATTAAGTATTATGTGAATGCTAAGAAAGAATAGTTGAGGGCAGCAGATGTAGTTAGTGAATGTCATCAAAGAGAGGAAAGCTAGGTATTTCCGTGTCGTAGCGTTTCGTCACAATACCACGAGCAGGAAGCTTAGGCTTCGGTCCGCTACCTGAACGAGTAGCGTCTCGTCCCACGGCTAGAGCTGTTATATTTTGTGTTTGCACTGTAACGACGAGGGATTATGTGACAGTACAGTAATATTGCGGAACATAAGTTTAATCCTCAAACCATGCACGGTTACCAACGACGGTACTGGGTCCAAATATCCAAAGGTTAAAGATCAGCCAGTACTGGATCTAAGGGGGTCAAAAGGGGGCAAGCGCCCTCAGCGGCACGTTTAGGGGCGGCAAACAGATAAAAGTAAAAAATAAAATCTCATAAAAAAGGAAGTAAATACATATTAAATTGAAATTGACCTAAACGCGTTCTAAAATTTTAATACCGGCGCGTTAAGACATTTTTTATGTTATTCCATACAACCTACCTTCATCTCTACAATTCAAAACCGCGATTCAAGTTAGATAGGCAGATCTACTGCATTACTGGAGGTAGTAATAGCGATGCCACGACAGGTATCAGATTAGGTAAGAAAAGTACACTACGTGATGCGAGACAATGTTGTGGCCATCGCGTCGATCGGTCGTGTTGTTTGGCTAGAAAACGATGGAAAGGGCGGTAAAATTTAACTTTGTCCCCCCCCCTTAGGAAAATTTCTAGATCCGCCACTGAGATCTGGTCTGTCGTATCTCGAAAACAGTAAGCGGGTAACGAAATATTTTATATTAGCATTGTCGGTGACAGTATGCACCAGTGATGGCATGGGTCACTTGGGTCATGATTTTTGTCCGGGTCACCGGGTCCCGGGTCTGGTTTCCCAGACCAGGCGCGACCCGGTGACCCACTAAGACTCGGAGTGACCCACTGAGACCCGGTGACCCGGTGATCCGAACAGGCTGAAAGAGTCCTGTAGTAGCAACTCAAGCGCCAGCTTTTCTGTTTCTCTCTTCCCACGAACATCGTGTGAAGGGTAGTGGGTGGAATATTGAAGAAAAATAGTATCAAATGTTTCTTCTCTCAAATGTTATAATAGTAGGATGACTTGCCGGAGCATAGTTTGGTGGTTAGAAGACAGGAATGTACACACAGACAAAAAGATTTTGAACTCGTGTCTGCTATGAAAAATTTTGGACGAAAGACGTTTTGTTTCCTTTTTAGAGCACTTTCCTTCATAAGTATGTTATCGTCCAGCCGATAATTCGAAGTTCGTTTTCTTTCAAATGGAAGCAACATTCAAAGCAGATTGTTCGCTATCGTGAGATTTGTTGTATAAATATCCACTAGATCGGACCCAGGATTTGGGCAGGGGGGGGGGGGGCTGGAGATTTATATTCCGTTTTATCTAATGTAAAGTTAGATCAACTGTCATTTTCATCAAGTGGAAATTTGGTAGTCAAGGAGAACTATAGGTCCCATATTCCCCTTGAGTCTGCACATATTTATGCACAAAGCGAAAGTGCTTAAAATTAAAGCCGGAAGTAGCCATATCTAGAAAACCGGAAGTAATATCAACAAGCGGTTTTCACCAGTATAATCTAGAGTGCCTAAGCATTGAAAATGTCATTTTACCCATGTCTCTATTGCTTAGTTTCCAAGCTATAGCCAAGTTCTACTCGGGTCATAGTCTGGATGGGCCACTGGGTCTGGTTGAGTCACGAGTCACTGGGTCACGTTTTCAGCATCGGAGCTACACCAACTATGATATTCTCCATACGAAAGCTTTACTTTTATATACCAAAGGTAAAATAAAATAATGGCTAAGCAAAGCAGTACAATTTATTTTAAAAAATTAAAA